>RJWJ010021812.1:0-27507 GCA_004363605.1 Indri indri | reverse complement strand
TCTATGCTTCATTTGGAACCAGAAAAGAGCCCAAATAGCCAAAGCCATCTTATGCAAAAGGATCAATGTAACTTTAGTCATTTTTAATTCAAGTTACTAGTATCTCTTTCATTTTAACTTTCCATGTACTTATATGCTAATATCTATGCCTGTAATTCACTCTTCAATGTAGAATAGATACATGTCAGGAGGATTTTTTTGTGTGCTTTTGTGGATATAATTTTTCAGTCTATAAATGAGTTTAAATTTTACTAAATATATTTTTTATCTTTAATATACTAGGTCAGAAAATACATCATTGGGTACTTTTTGTACATCATGAAGATTTTTTATTACTTATTACTTCTCGTTTTCTACCCGATATATCCTGCAATGATTCCAGCAAAAGAAAAACAATGCATTCAATGAACTTTTTGTATAATTTATTCATAGGTTATTTTTTTAAAAAAATTAAGCTCTAAGCAATAATCTAAACTTGTTCTTCTAAATAGACACAACATCATTTTTTCACGAGTTAATACAGTTTGCTTTATCTTTTCACCCCATTCACCCCACTCTCTGCACAACTAAAAATGAAACAAAACAAAACAAAATGCCCGCCGAAAAACAAAGTGTATTCATACACAGACACAAGGTCAGAAAGGAGGAGAGGGAGAAACAAAGCTGGTAGTTGTGGAAGACACCATGAAGATTGCTTCCTGTGTTCTTCCTGTCAATCTGTTGTGTATTTACTTTCAAGATCTTGCCTCATCTTTATGCAAAGAATTACATGGCATGATTTTGCTTCCCTTGAAAGGTGAATATTTCTTCTAACCCTTGATAAATGTATTTTCCCATGATGGGAAATACTGGGTTTCTAAGAATGAAACGTAGATTCTACTCCATTGAACCAAAATTCTTTATCAGGAGAAATCTTTTGAAAATCAAAATGGATTTAACACCAGAGTGAGATTGACAATGAAAGGCCCTTGTTTCTTTGGTTAAAACAAGTGGGAAGAGCAAATGCTCCAACTGTGCAACCTTTCCCTGTGATACTAATTCTTTTTACTTAATTTGTTCACAGGAATATTTACACAGGGAAATAAAGACGAAGCAGACTGGGCCCTGCTCTCAAGAAGCTATTGTTTGCTGGTGGTGTTTCTTATCATGTCCAGCAAATGTTTTCTAGGCTTCTTAATTTTTGCCCTCAAGCTGATTGCTGTGTTCAACTCCAGGTACTCTTTTTGGTCTGAGGGACTTCTCAGACACCCTCTCCTCTACCACCACCTGGGTGCCTGGTCATCTAACCAGACCTCAGCCTAGCTTTCTCCTCTCATCACTTGGCATTAGCACCTTCATCACTGATCCAATCTGAAGTCTGAATCCAGTCTTCACAAGGAGGACTAATCACCTTTTGTGCTGGTCAGATCAAACAATGATGGATTTATTTTTTATTTATTTATTAAAACCAGATTTAGATAAGTATTTCTATTAGTAGAATATCCTATTCTATTCTACCAGTAGAATAGAACAAAATCCTCACAGTGGTTGGATACTTCAAGAGTAGATACAGACTTTATTGATTCATCCTTTAAGAGACAAAATGTTCATACCCACAATTTCACTTGACTTTCTTGTAACTGACAGTTTTCTCCCATTTTCAGCTTTTCAAAATATGGGTTTTATCAGTTTCCAAGACAAATCTCAAAAGGTCTCAGAGAGGCTAGAGGAAGTGTACTTGGAATGAAGCTTCTCACTTCCCAACTGACTGGGTGAGAATTAGGCATTACCTGTGAGCTGAATGCTATGGTCTCAAGTGGCGCACGTGAATGTCTTCCTCTTAATAGTTACCAGGTTTAGTGACCACATAGACTGCATCCCTGCAACCTTCAAAATACGCCCACTACATTTCCTGAAACTCCTTTTTTATACCAAACTTAAAATTATGGATCATCTGTATTCTATATCTCAAAAACTTAACTTCATAGAAGTAAATGATATAGAGAATTTGAGGTTATTTTCATCATAGACTTCTGGTTTGAATGAAGAATTATAACACTGAAGAGAAAGTACTATATATATTTCAGAATAATTGTCTCAGGGATTTCCATTTGTTGTCAAGCTTCTATTTTTACTACAGTAAAATATATTGTTCTGGGAAGATTCCTCAGTTAGGTGAAAGAGTATGTATCATTAATAGTAAATCACATGAAATAAATTCATATTTGCTCATATAAAATATTTAATGGAATAATCTAAAATCTGTAGATTGTTTTTTAAGAAAAGGTAGAAGATAGAATATTTTTAGAAATTATTCAAAATTTTAATGGTGTGTAGTTTAGGGAAAATATAGGATAGCCCTTTAAAATAGAAGTAAATTACAATTTGAGTTCTTTCATAGGAATCAGCTGATTTAACTAGAAATATATTCATGAATGAGTATGACATATAGAAATTTGTCAGGTATGTGGTATAAAAGGGTTGATGCATTCAATATATCACTGGAGAATTGAACTTTGTTTTTAGTCTTAACAGCTAAGTTTAGGTTTTATCAGTAGGATTTAATTCTTTTTTTTTTTTTTAGTGGAATATGAATTTTGTTAAAGATTTTAATTAAATGACTCCAGAGTACTTTATCTCTGTTTCACTTGACCTGATACTGTATTGATCTTGAGATTTCTGTCCAGTCATTATCACACCAAAAGCTAAAAAGCTAATTAGTTTTGCTCAAATATTAGACAAGCGGTACTGATTCTAGCATCTTTCTGAAATCTTGTGAAGCAGAGCCATAAATGTTCTCTAGTATCAGATCTAGTCTTTCTGATGCCTCTGAACTTATTGTTCCAGTGTAATGGGTGTGGAATATGTCACTATAACAAGTTATGTCTCATACTTTGGAAGATAGTTTAATGAGTGCTCAGCCTCTGTGCTGCCCTCAGTAACTCTAGTCAGGTGTTTGTTGAAAATAAAAGGAACATAAAACAATAATATAAATTATAATAATTGCCCTATTAGCATAGGAAAAAAACCTGCTATAAACAAATAAGCACAGCATTTTAATGGCACGCAGGTTTTATTTACCCTTCCACAGCAGTCCAGTTTCTGGTTAGGGGAGTCTCCTGCCTGTTCCAGGGAGGCCTGCCATTCCGCCTGTATCCCCTCCACTTTCTGAGTAGCAGTATCTTAGGTACCTTCTATTTTGGGGGTTTTTCAGAGTCCTGGAATCTTTCGCTTCTGGCCTCTGACAGAGAAAGAGAAGATGGAGGATTGCATGCATTTGTTTGTTTTTTGAGTCAGCTCTAGGAGGGTATGTTACCTCCAGCTTTATTCCATTGGTCAGAACTCAATTCCATTTCACTCCTCCTCTATGCAGGGGACACGCTCACTTCTGTCCTGACTGATGTAACTCAGTCCCACCCAATGACCCCATTTAAAGACTAGTCCGTTGTGTTTAAGTGATGAGCAGTTCTTTCTGACTGATCTAGCTGTTGCTTGTGATTTGAACTAAAAAGCCATGTTATTTACAATAGCATTCACCTTCCATGTGCAATATATAATGGTAAAGTAAGAACATGATAATTGCAATAAAATTTGCTCTGAAAAGGCAGAATGGAAGACCCAGGGCAGTCCCTGCTTCAAAGCAATAAATGAAGTCTTCTCAGCATGTATTATAAAAGCCTCTTAACCTGAGGTTAGGAAAAGGTCTGGTACACCCTGGTTTTGTTCTCTGATAAACTCTCTTACATAATATTTTTCATGGTTCCTTTCTCTGCCCTGTAGAAAGTGCATCCTTGTCCATTATCTTCCATGGCTGTATCGAAAGTGGATAACGGGGAGTGTGTCCTCTTTGGGGAAACATAGCTATGGCAGCTGCTTTGTGTCAGAGGCTCATCACATACCCTTGGGTTATTTTAGTAGAGAGTTTTTAAGACTCAGCAAACACTCATAGACTATTTTTAGACCAGGCTTGCAGTTTCTTTGGCAATACAATTTCCTCAAAAACTTAGGAACTTTTTATCTATTTGCTTCCAGACAGTTCCATGTGCCAGTAAACACAAATTTGTACCTAAAATTATTTCCCAAGCTCGATTCCTTTATTATCTTCACTCACCTTCTTTCTGATTAATGACAGCCACTTTGAGGCTACCTAGAACAAGGGTCTTTCTTGGGTAATATTCTTAAATTAGATTTTTCCTACTAAACTGAGTCACTTTGTTTAAAAACTTTCTTGGATTGTTACTACTTAAGGCTTCCCCCCCCCCCCCCCCTTTTATTCTCTCTGTCTGTCTGTCTGTCTCTCTCGGACTTATCTCTTACTAATGGCCCAGAGAAGTTAGCTTTGTTACACCTCTAATGCCATTGCTTGGTGGACTTTCTGCTTTCCCACCCGCCTCTCCCTGACAGTCGGCCGCTTCTTTCACGGGCAGCTCCCTTTTTTTAATGACTTCTAAAAATGACCTCTTAATAACCAATGGATATTGTCACTCTGACTCATTCTAGGTACAGTCTTAAAATTATAGGCTCAATAAGTATGTTGTCTTCATTTTAAGTTATCATAGATGGATTTTTACTATTTTTTCGCGTGTAGTAGTGAGGCTTTCCAGCCTTTGAGCCTGTTTTTTCAGTTCCTTTGCCTCCTGCTGCCCAACCACTAAACCAACAGTCCATAATCAATTTCATTTTTGTTTTTATTGACAAGTAACACCATCCTTCTAGGTGAGAGGTTCTACATTCATAATGCCAGGCCTCTGCTGTAACAAACAACTTCAAAATTTCAGTAGTTTAAACCAACAAATGTTCATTTCTCATTCTCACACATTTGTTATTTATTGGGTGACCCTCTTGAAAGGTTTTCCTACAACTCAGTGATTCAGGGACCCAGATGTCTTCAAATACTGTCATTGCCACACTCTAAGCCCTCAGTATCGATTCCCTCCAGCTTGGATAATAGGGAAAGAGAGAAAGAAAAAGGAAGTAGAAAATCCTGCTGATGTTTTTAATGATCCAGGTCTATAGGTGATGTTCATGGCTTCTACTTATATTTTATTGAGTTGTAAGAGAAAAAGATCAGTCAAATACAGCACCAACATTCTTAGCCTAAACAACTGGGGGAATTGTGGCACCATTTAATGAAATGAGAAACACTAGCTGAGATGGAGTGGGTTTAGAGAGCAGGAATTCAAGTATTCAATTTGCACACGTTAAGTGTGAGACTTTAAGAGACATCCGCGTGGCCATGTTAAGTGGATGGTTGTATGTACAAGTCTGGATTTTAGGGGTGATTTCAGCTTTAGGGAATAAATTTAAGAGACATCAGGAATCGAAGGTATATAAAGCTACAGGAACAGATTGGTTCATTCAGGCGTTGTTTGCAGCTAGGAAGAAAATAAGGGCCAAAGATAGAACTTTGGGGCCCTCCAATGTTTAAAAAGATGTGGGGAGAATCAAGCAAGGAAGTCTAAGAAGTCTAATTCAGTGAATTAGAAGGGAAACTGGAAGATTGGCAAGTCGTCTGTATTCCGAGTAAAGAAAATGTTTCAAGAAAGAAGAAGTCAATGCTTTCATTATGTCAGATTAAGACAAAGGCCAGGAGCAGACCGTTGAATTTGGTTAAGTGAAGGCTGTTGGTCACCTGAACAGGAACAGTGACTTTGGAACAGTGGGGAGAAAAGCTGGATCTAATTTAGTTTTAGAGAAAATGGAACAGGGAAAGGGGTATTTGCTGGAAGAGGAGGAGATGAGCTATTTTAAGGAGTGAGGTATGATAGCATATTTGTCAGTGATCCAGTAGAGAGAGAAAAAGAAACAAGAGACAAGGAAAAAGGAATAATTATAGAATAAAATATGATTGAGAAGAAGAGACGGAATGGAATTTTTGTACATATAAGGAGGACTGGCTTCAGGAAGAGGGCGTATGCATTTTTTTTTAAAGGGAAAAAGTTGGGTTTGTGGATTTGTGGTGGAAAGATACAGATCTTTTTCTCTGATTCCCTCATTATTTTTCTTAAGAAAAAGAAAGAAGTAGGGTAACCAATACAGAGTGAGGAGCGGGCATTCGAGATGAGAGGGAAAGGAAAAAATGCCCATCTCAGGCAAGGCTGCACTGTTCTCAGAAGGCACCCGGGATCTGCAGGCTTCCGCGGGGGCGCGAAGGTCAGCGGGGCGTCAGGCCGGTGCAGCCCGGTGGAGGGGGGTCTCAGCCGGGTCACCCCGAGGGGCAGAGTGCATAGCACGCGGCGCTGCTTTAAGCAAAAGCTTCGGTTTGTGTGTGTGTCATAAAGTTTGTAAGTATCATAGCCAAGCTCCATCAGCTTCAGGGTAGAAGCTGCTGCAGCTCGATCTTGAACTTTACAGACACATTCGAAGTAAAGACCGAACAATAGAGAAAAGAGTCTTTCTTTGTCCCGGCCTTTCAGAAATGAAGCTGCTTTTTAACTTCAATGTGGTTGATTCCCACATGCGCTGTAGAGCAAACCAGCTTTGGGGAAAATGTATTCTTTAAAAAACTTCAAATTCATCTTGGACAGATACTTTGTAAACCATAATACAAATGAATCGTTTTAAATTGAATAAAAATTCATGCAAGATACAAGCCTCAGTGTTTTTATCATTACATTCAACGGACACACAAAATATACTCCAATAAATCTAATCAGAATAAACATAAAACAATAAATAATTGCAAATTCAAACACATTAATCACTGAAAATTTTTCATACACGATTAATATAGAGAATAACTTCTATAGTCATGGCTATATTATTCATCAACTTTAAATTAACACAAATTAATTTTTGTGAATTATTTGTGAATATTATGTGAAATAGTGATTCCCCATATTAAGCACCTGAAGCACTATTGGAACAAATCCATGTATATTGTTTAAAAGTTTTATACTGACAAGTAAATCTTTTTTTGTTTTTGCTTATTAACTTTTCTAATATAGGTTGAATGGATGCTATTTACAGGGGGTAATGATATCTAAACTGGTTTTATGATATTTTTTTCTTTTCCTTCTTGCATTCAACACTCATAGTGCAAGAACCAGTCTCACATAAGTGTGTTAATAGGAATGGAAGAAGAGATTTTAAAGCAATTTCGGCAAGCTTGGGATATTCATTTTAACTTTTGCTCAAAAGGAAGCAAGTGCTACTATACTTTTAAAATTCATCTGCAATCCTTTACTAGTAGTCAGTTCCAACAATTTATCCTGTAAAGTGATAGTTATATTTAAACTATCTTCTGGTAGAAGAAATGGATTCTGGATCCATTAATTTCCTATTCATGTATCTTCATTTGATAGAAAATAAAATGCAAAATATGCTATCAAATGTTTAAGGTGTTCAGTGACAGCTTTTCACAAATTTGCAATATCAAAATTGTTACCTACTTCATGGATAATTGTTGTTTATGGGACATAGCATTAATAATCGGTAGGAACTCTGTTCTTTCAAGCTTCTAACTTGCATTTACCCTCTGTAATAGATGGTTTGGGTACCACGCCCAGATCTCCTCTGTCAGATTCCCTTGCTGCTGAGAGTGTTGCTGCAACAGCTCACTCTGTACACTGTGTGCCATCACACTCCAGGGCACCTCGTTAGGTCAAGCTATGTCTAGACTTCAGCTAGATGTGCAACCGATCTAGCTTCCTCCCCTGATACAGTCTGCTCTCCTCACCCCTTACAGGTTTAACCAGAGAGCAAACCCTCAAAAGTCTCTGGTGCAAAACCCCACATTTCAGGCTATGTTTACAGGGAGCCCGACCTAAGAACTGACAACAATGGCTGTCATTATTCTGTATTTTTAAACTTTGCAAGAAGTAAGCATTGTTCACTTGTTTAGAAAGAAGATATGCAAAGTTAGATTTTCCTCCCAGAAATGGTTGTTGCACATTGGCAAAATTAAAATTCTCCTAGGAGATTTCTCCCAGTTAAATTTAAGTTTATAAGTATCACAGTCTGAAAATATCCTGGAGAGGATTGATCTGATATTTTATTCTCTCAAGCCTCTATCTTTCAGAAACTACTGAGTCTCTGCTGTGGCCTTTGGCAATCCTAAGCCTTAGATTATAGGAACATAGTTTTACCTAAGGAACTGTTTTTGGGAAAAGGGTTGGCTTGATTTTAAATTTTGAGAATGGGAGACTAGTCTGTATTAATTTTGTATATGTGGCCATCTTTAAGTGTTCTTTTAAAATATTTATTGACAAATAGTAATTGTATATATTTATGGGTTAAAATATAATGCTTCGATACATGTGTAACTTGTGGAATGAGCAAATCTGACTAATTAACATATCCATCACCTTACATACTTATTATTTCTTTGTGATGAGAACATTTAAAATTCACTCTCTTAGCAATTTTGAGTTACACAGTGCATTATTATTAACTGTAGTCATCTTGTGCAACAAATCAACAGAACTTATTTCTTCTGTCTAACTGAAATTTTGTATCCCTTGACCAACATTTCTCTGTTCCCTGCCCACCCTCCCCTCCTACCTACTAGCCCCTGGTAACTACCATTCTACTCTATTTCTGTGAGTTCACATTTTTAGATTCCACTTATAAATGAGACCAGGCAACATTTGTCTTTCTGTGCCTGGCTTATTTCACTTAACGAAATGGCCTCTAGACTCATCCACGTTGTCTCAGATGGTTATATACCACATTTTTAAAGTCTATTCATCTCCTGATAGACACTTAGGTTTCTTCCAAATCTTGGCTATTGTGAATGTTGCTGCAATGAATCTGAGAGCGCAAACATCTATTCAACATATAGATTTCAATTCTTTTGGATATGGGATGTGGGATGTGGGATTGATAGATCATGTGGTAATTCCGTTTTTAGGTTTTTGAGGAGCCTCCATACTGGTTTGCACAATGGCCGCACTAATTGCCGTTCCTAGCAGTAGTGTCCAGGGGTTCCGCTTTCTCTACCTCTTTGCTAGCACTTATGTTTCATCTTTTTGACAACAGCCATTCTAAATGAAGTGAGATGTTATCTCATTGTGGTTTTGATTCGCCTTTCCTTGATTGTTAGAGATATTGAGCATATTTTCACATATCTATTGACTTTTTGTGTGTCTTCTTTTGAGAAAATTCTACTCATGTCCTTTACCCGTTTTTTAATATACTTGTTTGTTTTCTTGTTATTAAGTAGTTTGAATTTCTTATATATTTTGGATATGTGCCCCTTATTAGTGAGGTACATATCAGAAACTTGACATTAAATTAAAACAATTTGTGAGGCCATAAAAATGTCATAATAAATCTCATTCCAGTAAAAGACAGCCTGACAAGTCCGTGCAAGCATTGAGAGCCTCTGGCTGAGACTGAATGAAATTGAAGAGGATGTTTTTGGCTTTAATTTCTTTGAACATTTAACTCACAAGAGGAAAAAATATAAATATTTTATTTTGCTAATTATTTTAGACTCAAACTTATAAAGGGATTTGATTTGTAAATTCTTCTTTCTCCACCTCTAGGACAGAGTAAGGGCTAGGGAGAGTCTAAGAGTATTAAAGATAATGGAATTTGATGTTAGAGGCAGGCTTATATGTAAATTTTGACTATCTCTATCGAGGTGATATTTTATTTTTGAAGTATTTTAATACTGCCATTTGACCTCATTACAGATATTATGCTAGACTATATTGAGCTATACAGAATATCAAAATGTGGGATAACTAATAAAATAGGGTGACTTGGAGTTTTTTGTTAATTCTATTCTGATCTATTACAGAGAATTTTGTCACTAAATCTCATATGTCCATCAGTAGTCTCAGAAGAATCCCCAACGAAAAAGTGATTGGCATTGGAGGAGCTAGTCATAATATAGATGCAGGACTTTCCAATTAGATGGTTTATTTCCTTCCCCAGCAGGTGGGAATGTAGGCCACACCTACAGATGGAGATAGATCCATTGGTAAGAGAACAAAAACCTGTCTGCCAGAATGTGACCGTACTAATTTGTTTTCCTTTATAAAGTTTTAGGGTAATTTTCCTACATAGCGTTTGATAACTGTAACATTCCCATGTCAGGGACCTGTTTGGTGATGTTCCAGCCATCAAATTTTAAGGATACATAGAGGTAATTTAGGCTACTTTAGGAAAAAAAAATTTCTTTAAGTCATTGTGAAATTTAAAACAACAGCAGACAAACAGAATTTAAAAATTCTAGAGATAACAAGCAGATCACCTTCAAGGGAACAAAAATCGGAATGACATTTAAATGAGAATATGAAACAAAATTATTTCAATTACCTATAGATTCACAAGGTTTATCACTAAAATATTCTCTTGAAAATTTATTCTAGCAAGAAAACTTATTCTATTAAGAAAACTAATTTGGTGATAAAACTATAAGATATAGAAATCAAGTAAAATATAATAAAAGTTATTACTTAAATTGCTTAAATAACCAAATAATCAATGAGTTGATGAGACATATTTATTCTATAAAATATGAATCTAATATCCTAGATGAGAGCAACATGCTGGTAGTTGAATTGAGAGAGAGGTAAACGGGAATTAAGAGTGTGATAAGCTAGACTGGGCAAAGGTACAGACACTGATTGATAAGAAGTTTAAATAACCTAGAAGATTATCAATACAAAAACAACTATTTTCTATTGTATAAAATAATCCCTATTAAATACAAATTAGAGTGTCTAACTTATATTTTATGGTGCTGCTATAGAGTATTGGAGACCCCAAATCACCTGAGCAGTTGAGTTCATTTACCACGGATCACAATCATCTGGACGGCTCATTAGACCACAAATTGCTGAGTTCCAACCCCAGGGTTTCTGATTTAGTAAGCCTGGCGTGCGTGTGTGTGTGTGGGCGGGGATGGGTGGGCAGTATGCATTTCGCATTTCCAACAAGTTTCCTAATAATGCTGATACTAGCGGTGCAGGAACTACATTTTTAAAAGCTCTACTCTAAATCATTGATCATCAGGGAAAAGCAAAGTAAAACCACAGTGAAGCACTATTTTCACTGACTAAAATGGCTAAAATTAAAAAGATTGATGGCAGCAAGTGCTGGTGATGATGGGGAGCAGCTGTGACGCTCCGCTGTTGTTGGGGTATAAAATGGCAAACCCCTTTGGGAACCCCTTTATGCAGTTAAACGTTTACCTATGAACGAATAAGCATTCCCTCATGAGTCGCCTATTTTTTTTCAATAATTTCACTCCTTTTTATTTTTCCCAAGATAAATTTAAACATGTATCCCCAAAATGCCTTGTTGAAGAATGTTTATAAGAACTTTATTCATAATAGCCCAAAACTGTAGACTGTTTCTTTATGACTTCTGAGATCCTGAATGTTGGCTGGTAATTATCTGCGTAGGTTGAGAAATTCTAGCCTATTTCTCCATGGATAATTTTTGAGTTTTCCACCCTGCCTATCTCACCCTGGGTAGGTCCAGCTCGACTGAAATCACAGTGCTGGTGTTTTCCTGGTTGGACTCCAGCTGATTCTGTGGTGAACAAGCTCTTTGAATGTAAAGCTGACTGAAAAACCATCACCCAAATATTGTATCTGAAACTTTTTCCGATTATATTCACCCCTTGCTTCTTGAACACCAAAATTAGTGTGGAGAAAAGGTATCCTAGTCATTATATTGAAAATATGTTTGAGATATTAAAAGTAGAAGTAGTTTTCTGCTTCTGACTCATGACATGAGTCCAAATCAGCTTTAAAATCATCTGCCAATGCTCATTAAGCCAAAACCATATTTGAAAGAGTCGGTTGAGTAGCAATGTGGGTTGAAGTGCCAAGTCTATTCTTTTTTAATACTGTTTAGGATATTTACACAGTAACTGCTTTTAGGAAGGCTATTTTTTATAGCAGCGTTGGTTCTAAGAGTTTGCCAAACCTTCCTCTTAACTCCTAGTTTTTTAAAATGGTACTTATCATCCTAGCCTTCCATTTTGTACATAAATTTAGATCTGGCCGCTGAATTAATGATAGCAGCTTTCGTTGGCCGTACCGTGACTCAGGAGGAGAAATTCCAGATCACGGTGGGAAGGGAGTCACTTTTGTCACCTGAAAGTCGAAAGGAGCTGGCTGTTCATACCTGAGTGGTTTTGTTCAATACAACATATAATTGTGCCAACATTTACACAGGTTTTTCTTTTTTTTTACTCATGGCAATGCAGGCATAGACATCTTAAAGTAATTATGTGAATTGACAAGTACTCACTCTTAATTCAATGTAAACAGTTGATAAGATTGAGTTAATACTGAGATACAATCTGTCTGGATGATTCCCCACCTGCTTAGGAACCAAAAGGCCATAAGGAGTGAAATGAAACAAGAAGTTTGTTTGGCATCTCCATGTGTCCTTTTCTTCATTGTCATTGCCACCTAACACAAATCTGATTTATTCACGTTTTAAATCTGCATTCCCAGCACTATTTACATTGGAAAAATATAATTTGCATGTCACCATCTGTGAAGAAAGATTATTAAACAATAAAGGATTAAGAGATAAACAGCAAAGCCTTGTAGCAATACATTGAGTCCAAAATATAAATGCTGAGAATCTAAAAGATTTTTTTAAGAGCTTCTGAATTGTTTTAGGGTGCTGACTGCGTTCTTGGAATAAAGCAGTATAAAAATATGCAAAATTGCTTTGTTGTTAGCCAATCTAGGAGTTTAGTTTATTTTTGATAAATATAAATATATTGCAAATTTTAATTTATGCTATGCCAATTTAATTTCGTCCCTTACTTTCATGATGTAATAGTACTAAATTCAGCATGGTTTATGGGACAATTTGCATACTCTGCAATGCTTGAAAAGAAATTGTGTCTCCATTTAACATTTATCCTCAAGACCAGTAATTTCTCTTTAGCTAATATTTAAAGTTAGAACAATAAGCATCAAGGTCACTAATTTTGTTTCTTTTTTAATTTCTGTTTTTAAAATTAGTAATTTGTCTGCCTAATCATTTAACTTTCAGGAAAGCTATTTATAAAACAAAAAAGAAATGATTTTGTGTTTAGGACATGTATTGGAATGTCACAGACTATATTGTATCATTGGTATCATCTCTATGATACCTATCCCAAACTTTCCGGAGATGATGATATTTCTAGGCAAAGCAGAAAGCAGAAGAGACATCACTGAGGTATAAAAAGCTTAAATTTATCACCATAATCTGTGTGTGAGTAGAATGCCATGGGCTCTAAACATGATCCAAATTCAGATTTTGTGAGTAAGCTTAGTAAACGTCATTCTTTATAATAGAAATTACTTGAAAAAAATCAACTCATAATAAATAAGACAAAAACACCGCCACCATCACCATCA
The DNA here is from genome assembly GCA_004363605.1 of Indri indri. Lineage (NCBI taxonomy): Eukaryota > Metazoa > Chordata > Mammalia > Primates > Indriidae > Indri > Indri indri. The sequence goes on along the minus strand of RJWJ010021812.1, from coordinate 14,203 downwards.
AAAAGCTCAACTTGATTTGCCTATATATAGAGGAAGTCTTCCATTTCTCAAAAATGAGTCAAAATGCAGCTGATGGGAGTTAACTGATCACTACAAAATGTCAAAATCATATTGATATAAGATTGGAGTTTGGCTAAAATCTAGAGAAAAGAAAAAATGAAAGAATGAGAAGATACCCGTATGCGTTGTTTACTCTATATGCTTGCTTCTGCTAATCACATTTTATAATGTAGAATTTTCTCTGAAATAGAGAAAGATAATTCATCAAGCCAGTGTTTCTTTACACACATTGCATGACATCATCAACTGCATTTACTCTGATTCTATATCTGCCAATACGTTTTCTGATTTATAATTTTATAATTACTAAACATGAGGGGGATGCCCAGAATTAATGACAGATGTATTCTTTTTCTCTCTCTCTCTTTTTTTTTTACTAACAAGGTCTCTCAGTGTATAGTTTTGTTTATTAATTTTTCTATTGTGAGTTTGGTTAGTGTAAATTGATCACCTATAAATATAACTGAGACAATCTCTATGATTATACTAGGGGGTTACAGATGGAATAAATATATAGGTTGTTTTTAGTCCCTGATAAGTGTAAATAATATCACCTCTCAATCCTCTACTCTCAAAGGTTTATTGTGTATTATTAATGATATAAATATGTGTTTTTAGAATGATAATGACATCAGGAAATGGACTAAAATATAGGTGATAAAACTTTAAGAGTAAGTGTCTTCTGGTACTAAGATATAATTGGGGAAAACAGTCACAAAGAGGATGAAGAGTACATAAAAGTAAATACCGAAGAATGTAAAGCAGGAGGTGCCAAGAGTGGCGATGAAAACGGGCTAGCCATTTAAGCCTTCCGTAAGGCATTCTTGACATTGAGATTCCAGCACACCACATTGAGTTCTACCAACAAGGAGGTGAAAATACAAAGGTCATATCTAATTTTCACCATGAAGAATATTTATCAAGATATTCAGGCTAAGAGCCATCAGTGCTCAAAGGATATGGTCAGAGAAGGGAGTAATCAATATGGACTTATTTTAGTAAGATCATAGGTTTTACTGGAAGAGAAACTGAAAAATGTTCTAAGCAGATTATTATATAACTTTCATTTACAACATGGAATGAATTTTCCAAGTCAAAAAAAAGGCTAAATTATGAAATATGTCATTTTCCCCAAAGAAAAGAAGGATAAACTGCAAAGTTGATCCTTTATGTGGCTATACTTCACAACTAGTCTTACAAAGTTCACTTCTTGTTTTGTGGCCCCAGGGAGACAACCAAAAAGTACTAGTGGGACATCTTGTTTTGAGTCCTAAACTAATTTATTTGGAAAAGGTGTGTGAAATACAAACTTAATAATAAGACATTCTTAATACTTTTTATGATACAGTTTCTTAAACATCATATTAATAGATAAAATCAAATTGTTTAGTTAAAATTTAGCCTTAGCTTTGTTTTCCATACTGATAATTTTGTGCTAAAGACAAAATAGTCCACTGTTTTACGATTACATCATTGCAAAAAACAGCTGGTTTAACACAACACTTTTATGTTTGTGGTGTTTCATATTACTATCAGAGGAAGTGATGCACATAATATTAGTATCTGTCTAGACACCTTCGTGCGCATGGCACTGAATGATGGGTCATCCATAGGTTGTTGCTCTCAGGATATTAATAGGAATTATGCCAATGTGAATGATTAAATACACGAAATGATAAGGCAGCAATAAAATTATCATGTGCATAGTGAATAAGATAGGTCAGATTACCAACTATTTTTTGAGGCGATAGGAAAAGTATGTGCAGGACATAAAGATACATGTATATGTATTAAACTGTGCTTAGGAAATGTAGCATCAAGGCGTGGGGTTGACTCAGGCTGGAATATCCGGTGCATCAGCGTGAGCCGGCTGACCCGAGAAGAACTTCGTTCTGAACTGGAAACACCAAAGCTGAAGCTAAGTTTGTTGACTGCCCAGAAAAAAGGTATGTGTCAATGTCGGATCCTTTCCCTCAAAGTATCAATAGAATCATTAAGTATCATCTGAAGTCAACTTGGAACAAGATTTAAAACAAGAATCTATGCCTATTAATGATTAAAAATATTACGTTATCACATAAATTTCTGTGATAGCCAAGCTGTTACCACATAATATAATTAAACACATACATCTTTAAATATACTCACTATTACTAGCCAAGTTAAGTCATATATTATGTTAATTTCAAGTAGTCTTTAAATATAGTAACCAACAAACAATGTCTTCAAATGAAATCTTCCATGGAAATACAATATCTAAAACAGGAAGATGTGAGGGTGATCTGACTGGAGAGCTGCCCAGAGTGGGGGTGCCGATAATTCATCACCTGTCCCCACCACCCCGCCCCCGACATGTTAGGTGAACTCTTAGACTCCTAGTCATTCCTTTCCTGTAGTTTTAAAATCACTGATTAAAATTCAGTGACAACCTGACATGTAGTCTGATAATAAATGTCTGGCCAAACAATCACTTTCTAGAAAATATTGAACTTGGCGTCAACAGCCAAGTAGGTTTCTGACCAACATAGTCATAAAGTTAATGTAATTTTAGGCCAAACTCAAACCAGACATTTGATGAAAGTCTTATGACCAAATATACACTTTCCCTTAGATAAAAAATGCTACATGCATAGTTCAATGTGTTAATACTTTATGTCATCTTTGCGAACTTCTAGTTGGGGGCTGCCCTTCCAGTTCTAATATTCTAAACTTATACTACTGCGTCAACCTGATAATCACAGCACTTTTGGGGAAGAGGGTACTTAATACATCTCTTGAAGACTGAGGTTAAGACGGCATGGATCTCCTTTTGGCTTTAGAATCAAGCATGCCAATGTAATCAATGGAAGTAATTCGTCATGGTGGAAACTTAAGATAATATCAACATAAATATAATATGAACACAAAAATAATATGACACACTTGATATACAAGATGATACAGACTTGGTACTCTGTGCTTATTCCTACACAATAGTGAATATTTGGACATTTGTAGATAATTATATAATTAAATGTCATTTTTTAATTTTTTTCTCCAGTATGTGGCCCTATGTAGTCTAGACATGAGTGAACAGAAAAAATTGTTAAATACAAACTTTTGCCATGTCCATGGTATCAAAATTATTGGGTAAACCTGGTGTTTTGCTATGTCTAAGAGGCAGTTTGAACTGTTTGTTGTTCGATTGTGCCATTTAAAGGAGTTTCCTGATTCATAATGTGACCAAGAAAATAGTAATTTCATTCATTATATATAGAAAGGGGTTATATCTTTTTTCACTGATTTATTAAGCTGATTTTTTTTCTTGGTACATAAACTATCTCACAGTGGAAAACTTGGTGCTTTTTGTAGTAGAATGCAATAATTTTTCAAGCCATCAGGGTGTTGTCTCACATATTGAAGTGGTGATTTACCAAATAGTCAACTGAATATTAATTTGCTGAATGACACTCAATGATTCAAAAGAATAGGCATAGCTTTCCAAAGAGCCTAACTAATTCCCAGGGTATAGTTTACATATTAATAGATTTTAGCTTTTTGTATAACTTTATACAGGTCATCATTGCATGTCCAGATTTATTTCTCTCCACAGAAAACAACAATAACAAAAAGGGCCATAAAGCTAGGACACTGAAAAGAGAAGTTATCATGTGTTTAATTTGAAAACTGCTTCACTCTCATTTTCATTACTATGATTATGTGGGTTTGTATTAATCTCCTAATTTTACTGTTGAATAAGCTGAGACACAAAGAGGCTAAGTTGCTTTTCCAAGTTTATATAGTAAAAGCGAATTGGTAGCAAACTTGGAATTACTTCTATGAAGTCCTCAGTCCATCACTTTGCTCACTGAATCATTTTGCATTTCTACTTTTTGTGAGGACTGTTTTACATTAATTAAGGAGCCTGACAATAAACACTCATTTACTCAATTTTGCTTTTTATAATGAAAAATGTTGAATTGAATGACAAAAAAAAAAAAGTCTTTACTTTGGCATTCCCATTAGCCTCAAACAGCTGAACTGGATGTTTGTCAAACTTGGCAAGGACTGATGTCTGACAGAGGGTAAATTCATGCCAAGTTCCATTTGAAATGAAATGTTCTGCCAAAGTTATAAGCAACTGAAAATTGGGACTTCACATTAATCTGCCATTTCATATACTCTACCAATGTTTCATAAAAAATCTTATTCTAATAAGTAATGTTGATGTTGTTATAAAATTTATGTGCTATATGTTCCTTAGTGCTAAATTTTCCAAGGAAAAGGACTCTGCTAAGTTTAGTCACTGGGAGACTCATTAGGTATTCAATTTATATTTTATGCTTTTTTATTACTCTCTTTCCTCATATGTAGCTTTCTCTTCCCATGTATGTTTTGACACCATTCTAAAATTTAAATCTACTTTTACTAGTGCTCTTGCTTTCATTACATTTTCATGTGAAATGCTTTAGAAATATCTAGCTATTTTACTCATGTAACTCCATATATGTATGAATTTATGGTAACCTTACTGTCACAAAAGGCAAAATTTAGTAAGAGTCTTATACTCCGGCCTACCTTCTTCTCGTTTTCTTCTTTTTACTAGAGGAAGAAGCATACTTCCACCTGGAACTTCCCTTAGAAATGAAAAAGGCTAATTGAATATATACAATGTATTGGCCAAGAACTTTAAAACCAGAATACTTTATACTACTTTTGGATTTTCAGAAAAATTAAGCCTACCAGGTGAGAATATGTTGAAAGTGTTTTCCTAATACCTATTAAATGCTTCACAGTTGGGTTCTCTGGTTAATGCTGCCAATTACGCAATGACTTCAAGAAACTGCATGTCCTGCCCTTCTTCAGCCCCTGTACCTAACCTGTGTCCTAAAGCAGATGCTTGACAGCGATCAGTGATTATGCCTTTCCCTTGAGCCTCATGCTGCAAGCCTGCTAATTCGATTCCTAAGTGTTTCTTGATTCCCTTCACATTTCTACTGCCATTTCCATTTTCTCAATCAGAACCTCAACTTGGTGACTTCAGCAAATGTGGTCTTCCTGCCTCTCTGCACACTTCCCTCCCATACAATCTTTTCGTGCTTGCAGAGTGATCTTTTAAATAGAAGTCTGATTATAAATCTCACTTCCTTAAAGTCTTTTGCTGCCCTCATGTTAAAATCTAAACACCTAACTCTGCTTCACAAGACCTTCCGCCATCTGGTGGTTCTTCCACTCTGGATTAATCTCCTGATACTTCTGTGTTAAGCTTTGCATTGTAGATCCCTGTTGCTCTTGTAGATTCCTGTACCATGCTACGGTGAAGCCACAAACTATAGCTATGTTGTGAAAATTCATCTTTAAACATCCTCCTTTCTTTTCCTGAATAATTCATGTACATATTTCAAGACTGAGCAATAATATTTATACACAAGTTTGCCTCCTTCCCTGCTCATCCCAGCTTCACTGAGTGTCCTGCACCCTGCATTTGCATTACTGCGTTCCATGGTCTATGGAAGAGTGCCTTGCACCTCGGCTGTCTCTCTCTCTAGATTCTGAGGACAGGAAGTGGCTTATCCAGGTTTGTAATTTCAATATTCCACAGTGCTTCCTGCATGGTCGGTACGCAGCACAAATTTGCTGAGTAAAGGAATGAATGGACACATGTTTTTTCCTCTGGGTGCTTCCCTGTATTCCTTCAACTCTCTTTACCAGGCTCACAGGGCAAAACTTCATTGTTTCTTTATGATGATTTATGAAATAAAATAGGAAAAAATGAGCTGTATCATAGGTAATAATTATTTTAGAACAAATTATTAAGTGGGCCCTATTCCAAGAGTTTTACATATATTAAAAGAAAGGAGGATATTTTACGTGGCTCTGTAAAATAGCTACCATTAGTAATAGCAATTTGCAAATGGAAAAACCCAACCAGGGATTTGAAAGTTAAGTAGCTTACCTGACCAAAATCTCATAGCTGATGAGGAGAAGAACCCACATTTGATTGCAGGCTATCAGATTCCAAAGCTATGCTCTTATGAGATATACATTTATTTTATCTTAAAATCTCTTAGTGTCATCTTCCTACAACTAAAGCTATTGTTGTGAACACAATCACTAAAAAGCCATCAACAAAAAACCTTTACAACAATACAGGTAACTTTTGTTTTATATGTTTTATCATTATTCTTATAGTACATGGGAGAGGGGATAGTGCTTAAAATCAGTTCAGTTATTTAACTAATTTTTATTTGTTTGTTTAGTTTTTGGTTTTTCATTCATCTGTTTTGTGGATATAGACCCTGTTTGTTTGTAACCCTTTGTCCACTGCCTTCCCTAACACTTCCTCAAAAGTTAAGCTCTCGAAACTCTGAAAGAGGAAAGAACCTGCTGAAAGCATCAGAATGGGATCAGTTGCAGCTTTAACATTCTATTTTTGTCTGCTGGGGTTTCAACAGCCGTTCCTTCCTCTCTTGATGGCTTGAAAGATTACTCTGTAACCAAGTTACGTCACCATATCACATAGTAAAAATGTTTGGAGCACTTTTATAACAATAGAATCTTTTTCATTCCTTTTTGCTTTAGCAGCTAAGATTGGTACAAAGATGCATTGGGAGAAAAGTAAAGATGACCAAGATGGTAAACATTTAGGGAATGGGGGAGACACATAGCCAATTTCCTTGATTTTTGTTGACTTAGGCAAATTCCTCAGGCTAAACTGGCTAGAAGACTAACATGGTCCCTGGGACTGAGTGGAGATTGGGATGAGGGCACAGAGGACTTCTTCACTATCATGAAAATTTGCACATGGTTTCCAAGAAGATTCCTTTCTAGCCTTCTGAAAGCCTGTTCTGGCATTCCCTTGTGGGGAACATTCATACAATTCAGATATGCAATTTTGATATTAATTTTCTTCCATATGCTCAAGGTATTGTTGCCAGATACATGAAATAAAAATACAGGACACCCAATTAAATTTGAATTTCAGATAACAGATACACTTTTTTTTATAAATATGCCCCATGCAATATTTTATGTCCCATGCAATACTTATACTAAAAAAAGTGCTGTTTATCTGAAATTTAAATTTAACTGGGTGTCCTGATTTTTGTCTGCCAACCTCACTTAGTTCAGGAGCTCTTTTGGTTTATTTACATAGAATTTCCATGAGTTTCTGCAAGGATACACTATTTATAAGGAGAAGGGAAATTTATAATGGATTTAAAATCTGTTTAAATTTTCACAAATCAATTTTGAGTGTCTGAATGAAGTTGTGAGAGATGGCATGTTACCATTAGGTTTTGTTTATTCATAAATTGAAAGAAAAAGGTAGACTTCATATTTTTTATAGTTCCCTGTGAAGTTTAATTTTCCTATGTTTAAGGTTCCCGACTGATAATATACAGCAAATCTCTAGTTTTATTAGATATATTAATACAAAATTCAGCAAATTCAGAATGGTTCCGACTGAGACTTTATTTTACAAGTGGTGCTGCTAATCTGGTGTTCCCAGATTGGCTACCAGAAAGGTGACTTCACAAGCCAATTGGAGTTAGTCTGTTAAGGTTTTACTTGTTAAATGCTAAAAGAGCTTTTGTTTCGCTTTGGGATTTTTTACAGAAAACCCAGTTACTGTTTGATAATTGTAGAGCTCAAGGCCAGCTTAAATTCTTTGGCAATCTTGAAGACTATTAAAATTATGGTATGTTTTTACCTACTGTCCATCCAATAAAAAACACCAAACTATAAAATAACAAAAAAGATGCCCAACATGTTTATTTTGCCACATTTTCAGAAATATTAAATGATTTCAATTTATTCAAAATAATTAATTTTTGTCCCTCTGGTTGCTGGTGTCCCAAGCACATACCTAGCTATCAGACAATCTAACACTGGTATTACTACACTGTGGAATGACCAATAAACTACTTACCAAGTAGTTCGTAAATATAAATCAAAATGACTGAGGAAAAATGATAACACTCATTCATGATTAAACCTGTGATAACTTTGTACTGTGTCTAATTACCTAACCTAAAATTATATTTCTCAGAATTTGCTTCCCTGCAGGCACTGGCCACCAGATGTTCTGTGTGAGATCTGAAAGGCAGGTCTTAAACTCTGCAGACGTGGCAGCTCATGCACCTTGTCATCAGCCTGCTAGCGCACCTTAATAGAAGGGGACAGCGTGGGACCCTCAGTTTCCTCAACTGTCATCACATCTCCCGCAGCTTCCTCAAGTTTGGGGTCAAAAGCAGTACAGCTTGGTGGCAAAGGGTGACACCTTCTACAGCCATCACAGCATCACAATTGTAGGTGGTAACAGACAGACAGAGATTCTACTTTGTTCTTGTAGGTTCCAGTAGCCACTGCTTCATGCATTCTGGTTTGTCCTTGCAGGTCTCAACTTCACCACTTTAATTTTTAACTGCTGGTCTAGCTGACCTAGAACCAGAGCAACAGACAATAACCTGCACAGATTGATCTTCTGTTCCCACAATGGCTTGAGGTTTAAGTCTTATAAAAAAATCAGTTTTCTAGATCACTCCCATTGTGTTTACTTCTTTGATAGAGTCTGATACAGAGTCTTCATCAGATTACTGAGGAAAACGTATACAAGGTTTGTTGTTACAATGGCCATCCTCAGCCATCTTCTTCATACCTCGTCCTGGTTCTGCATATTTTTCCTCTAAATTTCTAGTCTTCCTGATGATCCATCCTCTTTGTTATAGCAGGACAGTCAGTAATGAATTGTCACTTTTATGGAGTCAGAATTGATAAAAAAAAAAAAAAAAGGAACATTCCATTCTAATTCTAATTTTGTTGTTTATGGTTGGTTTGTTAAAGGAGTTCTTTGAACTCTGCTGTTGGCTTCTGCCTCTGAGTCTCTTATGTGGTCCTGGAATTAATTTATCTTAGAATTTTGTAAAGCAAACAAATGTATGATACACAGCCCATATGGAATAAACTACATAATATTTACTCAGCAGCCAATGTATATTCACCAAAGTATAAATAATAGGTGGAGAAACTAGTAAATAATAATTATACATCTTCCGGGGAATGATTTTTCCAAGAAGACACCAGGAAGAGCTTTTTTCTCTCTCTCTTTTTTTTCTGCTAACTCATTTTGGTTTTAGCAATAAAGAGAAAAATCTGTCCTGCACCTCGTAACAGATGCTGCCTGGTCAGGGTATTGCTTGTGACCTGGTTCTTGCCCTGAGTTAGCAGGCAGCAATGACACATGCGGAGCCCTACAGACTTGTTTACTGACTTTACTTTCATGTATTTAAATCTAATTTCACTTCTACAGTGGAAGACTCTTCTATCTTTAAGACTCCTCTTTAGTTTATAACAACAAATTATTTATTACTATTTGGATATTTGTATTATAAAAGTTTAATATATTGGAAATATTTTTCACTTATTTTTTTCAGAATTGTCTTCTATACATACTCACTTCCATCTCCGCCAAGGTCTTTGCTGGCCGTGGCTTCTGGGAAATTATGTCAGAGCAACAGAAAGCAATGAAAAGGAAGTTCTTTCATTAGCTTTGCCTTTCAAAATGATGAGACAAGATACTGGATGTTTCCACGGATGACAGCAAGGACAAGTAAAACAAAAAATCGTATGTTCCAATTCCCCCAAGATACCTTAGAAATGTATGTCTTTTGAATCAGGACACAACTGTGAATAAATTAGAAAATTCCACATTAATTCAAATTAAATTTCTGCTACTTCTGTTAAAAAGAGGACTCAAAATTTAAAGCCTGTACCTTAAACATGTGAATGGTCACCATACCATTAATATCTTGGCGTCTTTGTTCATGCCGTCCTTCCCATGTGAACATCTCGTCATCTGTCTTCCCTCCCACTCGTGCGTCCCGATGACTGATCCTTCAAGTGCATCTTTGACTCTATCTCTTGCTCCTACACACGAACCCTGCACCAACCTCCCCTAAATAGGTTGACAAATCCTCTGAAACCCAGTAACAATTTTTGTACTTTAATTTTGGCACGTTATAACCTTCCTTTATTTTTAGAGTCAGATGCAGGATTTTGTTTTTTATTGATTAATTTGAGATGCACTTACTGAAACCTACTCTATATCAGGGACTCCTGCTTTGAATATTCATTTCAACTGAATTAGCTGCAGGGTCAACGTCTTCATCTACCATCGAGGACAGAGAGGATTAGAGGAAGCTTAAGAAGAAAAAAAGGGTTAGGGAGGATTTTACAATTTTTGAATTATAAATATTGTCCTCTTTTTATTATCAACATACACTAAATAATAGTTATCTCCCCACTCTATCTGAAACTCCTTGAAGGCAGGAATGTTATTTTTCATGGCTTTCTGTGGCCACATTGAAACCACCAGCGAAGATGCAAGTTTTATTGGGAAAGATAAATACACTTACTATCACTCACTAATAATTTAACAGAAGTTATTTTATTATTTTCTAAAGAACACCAAATTTGTTTTACTGTTATTTAAAGGAAGGGGGAGATAGAAAATAAACAGACCATATGGGATGATTTCCGGTTTGAGGGCTGGGGATCCCATTTGTGTTAGAGCAGTCACATTACCTAGAAGCAGCTGTCATCAGGAACTTAATTGCTCTCAAGGAAAAACAAAGAGGGTCTGAAGGGTATGAAAGAGTAGCACATAGAACTGAAATTAATTTTACATATTAGGTAATTTACCTGTTTGATATCAAGCTTGAATAATATAAACCCCCATATTTATAGAAAATTAAAAAGTAAAAATAAGCAATAAATATAATTGCTACCATTTCATGAATACATGCCTTGTGGCAGACCTGTGTTAGAAGCTTTAAGTACATTGCCACTGGTGCTTGTACACAATGTGAGTTATGCGTTCCCCACTGTATAGGGGAGGGGACTAGTTCACCAAGGTGATAGAACTTGCCTAAGGTCACACAGGTGACAACTGGCAGACCAAAGATTCTAACCAAGGTTTGTCTGAGTTCAAAACACATTCTCTGTGTAATGTCATGTTGCTGTTCAAAAACTAATTTGTCTCATATGCATATTTTATTTAATCAAAAAATAATTATTATGCTCAGATTTGTCTAATAAACATTTATTGTGCACCATCTTCATGTTAGGCATTGGTCTATAATCTGGGTGCATAAAGATAGAAAAATAGATGTAATAATTGTCCTCAAGTTTACAATTTTCAGAAAGTCATGCTGTTTCTTATTAAAAACATGATTCTGTAAAGTCAATTATTGCTATGCTTTATGGGTTATATCCTTTTGTTCTCAAAAAGAAACTAAGCTGTTACAGAAAAATACATAGTAAAAAAGTATAATGAATATGATAATATCCTATATGAAATTTGAAAAATGTGTGTAAAAATCACAGAAGGAAAAAGAGATTTAGGCATAAAACTAATCAAAATATGAAATACAGATAATTAAACTGGCTCTGGGTATTTTTAGTACCAGTAGATAAAGAGAAATAATCATTACATTACATATTTTGTGGAATCCCCCCACTACTATCTGAATTATTTTTTAAAAAATAGGAAATCAATTTTAGTCGGTTATTTGGGTGCAGTTTGCTTTAAAAATATATATGTGAGCTCAAATTAACAACGAATTCTTCCATCGTGCTCTTCTAATAACAAATTTAAACTCTAGAGATCAGGTTTTGCACTAATGTTTTTAGATCTTTTGATGCAATTATATTTCTGCAGTATTAAATTGACATTCAATCAATTTTTTTCAGAATTAATCATCTCTGTCCCATTTTCTAAGTCAAGAAAAAGTAAATATGTTAGTTTTTTCTAAAATTTATTTAAATAAAAGTGTTTACAATTTGTTTTTCCTCTAAAATGCTTATGGTGAAAATCAATATTAACTAGCAATACTTCTAATAGAGTTTTCATAATTTGGATTTAAACCTAATATTTGAATAAGTTGAATCCATTTAAAGTCACTGAGGATTGAAAATGTGATAAAATGAAAGAAATATCAAAATATTACAGAAGAACTAAAAAGACATATAATGTTATGCGGAGATGTTCTAAAGATAGAATCGTTTAACCTGTGTTTTTAGTCAATATTGACTAATCTCTTGACATTTTTTTTTAATGAAAGCAGTGAAAGAATTAAGAGAGCACAATGCTAAAAGTATGCTAAGTTGCCTCTACAATTAGCAGAATTCTTTGTCATTTTGTCAGAGCTGAAATAATCCCTCATAAAACTGCTTAAGCCCATGTCAAAATGTCAGCAGAAGCAAGGGGTTTTCCAGTCATCAGAATCCTATATAAATGTTAAACAGGGCACTAAGCTCACTAAGACTGTGCCCATGGCTGATTCCTGAGAGCATTCAGCCTGAAGAGCAACTGTAAATCATAAAAGTTACTTCAGCCCTTCCTGGATTTTAGCACAAACTACTGGTTGTAGCAGGGACACTGGTGTCTGCCTGGCGGCCATGAACACGGAGGTGAACCAGAGCAAGGAGAGAGAGGCCGGCAGTTCTGTGTTGAGAGTTCTTGCCTGCTGTGGAGTTGCACGAGTTTCCCGTATTTTTGGATATTAGCTCCTTATGCGCTATCTGGTTAGCGTTTCAAGCCATTTCAAAGGTTGCCTTCTCATTTTGCTGACTGTTTCCTTTGCTGGGCAGAAGATTTTTAGTGTGATATGGTCCCACTTGTCTATTCTTGCTGTGTTGCCTGTGCTTCGGGGACCATATCCAAAAATCACTGCCTGGAGGATGTGATGCTAAGTGAAATAAATCAGCTACAGGAAAATAAGTACTGTATGATCTCACTTAAATATCAAATCTAAAGAAGTGCAACTCACAGAATCATAGAGTAGAATGGAGTTTGCCAGGGGCAGGCGTGGTGGAGGAGAGAGGGAGTGGGGTTGGCCAAAGGGTACAGCCTGTCAATTGTAAGATGAATAAGTTTTGGGGATCTAATGTAAAGCATGGTGACTGTAGTTAATATACGGTATTGTACTTGACATAAAATTTGCTACAAAACTAGATGCTAAGAGCGCTCACCACACCACCACCCCCCCCCAAAAAGAAAAGAAGAAAGAAATAACTATGTGAGGCAATGATTGTGTTAATGGGCTTGATTGTAGTAATCATTTCATAATCTATATGTATAGCAAATCATCACACGGTACACCGGAAAATGTCTACAATTTTTATTTGTCAACTATCATCAGTAAAGGTGGGGAAAAAAAAGAGTTCTTGCCTGGCAGCTGGGAATTAATCTGTAGATTTGCTGGACCACTTTCAACAAAACACTTGGCCCCTCTTTATCTTGCTTCTTCATAGTTAAAGTTACGAAAACATTGACCTTATTTTACAAGGTTGTGGGGAGGAATCACTAATAAATTCACAGAAATGCTCTCAAAAACAGTGAGTACTTAAAACACTCAAAAAGATGATTTTTTAACTTTATTATATGTTTTTACTCACAATGTTTTGGAGCCATAATTTAAAAAATGGTTGGAAAAATGTTTTCTTTAGGATGCTTTCATCTATAAGAAAATAAAATATCCAAATAGCCTAAAGAATCATGGCCTTTGTGATCTTTCTCAACTAGCTGCCTGGGGAAAGAGTGGTTGGAGGGTCGCTCAATTCAGCGACCCAATGATGTCATCGAAGACAGGATTTTAGTCATCTTTTCATTTTGTCATCCTCAGCGTATTCTTCCTTTGCTCCCAAAACAGTGGCTGTTGTTTTAGCTCATCTCGTGCAGCTACAACAAAACAGATCAAGAGGAAAAAAAGAAACATGTTTTTTCTCTTACTCATCCCTTCTTATGTATTCAGAAACACATCCCAGAGCTCTGTGTGCCCTCAATCCCTTTATATCTCTTTGGCCAACTCAAAGCTAAGCTCTGACAAAAGGAGGGGGGAAACGTGGTTAGAGCCATCTATTGAGGGTTTATTTGAGTCAATTAGCAGTAGAGTGGTAAGACCTGGACTGACTCAGGTCAGCTGCAAGGAGAGGAAATGGCCATTGACCAAGCAACTAACAATGTCTACAGTAATTTCTTTGGCTTTATATCCCATTGGTATAGATTCAATAAAAAGGAGTGATTTTTACAATAATAAAATTTTATACTTTTTCCTGTAAGGACTTCTCAGACCGCCATTGTCTGATGCTATTCCAAACTATA
>RJWJ010021811.1:0-27464 GCA_004363605.1 Indri indri | reverse complement strand
TTTTTATGTTGTACTTTTGCAAGAAAATACTGACAAAAATTGGTAAATTAATTTTCAACTTTAAAATTATGTAAGAGAAGCACTGACACATAAAAAGTCTTATTGTTAAACTAGTCATTAGCAATGAATTAATTCAGTGTTTAAAACAAAGTAACAACACATTGCATTGTTTTACTTGCAACACTGGAAAACAGAAGTATACAGAAATCACCTTTGCCATTCCAGGTCTTCCTTTTATGTGCCTGTGTTTTCATCTCACGTATGTTGAAAAGCAAGATTTATGCAATACAATAGATTCTCAACTTTCTTTTTCTTGTATCATAATCCGACATCCTATATTCCTCTTCACCTACACTAGCTGAAGCATTCAATTGTGACGGAATCTGGTTTATTTCAGCAACAATCCTTTACCTGTCCTTTTGGACAGATCCTGCTGTAAAGTCAGGAGATTGACAGGATAAAGCTACTGGCACATTTAGAGATTAGACTTTATTTATTAACTAAGACACATTAAGGGCCTGTTACATACAATAAACCAGTTAGGTTATTGCTTAAAGAAAGCATAACCAACAAAAAATACTTATTCTCTGTTATATTAAATAATTTTATTAGGGATATATATGTGTGTATGTATATATATGCATATATTTCTTATGATTCATATATATGGGTTTTTATATATGAAAATGATAGGAATAGAAACTTTATATACTTAGAAATATGCAAAACATATTCTTAAAAATATCTCAAGAATTCTTTAATTTTCAAAGAATTAAGAATATATAAAATATTTTTAAAGAATTTAATTAGCAACATATAAAATATAAATTTTTCTACTTTATTAAATAAATAAATTGGGAATCTATAATATATAAAATGATCAGATATCAAATATGATATGTTATGGTCAAATACTGTATATTAGGCTTACTAATTATATATTTCTATCTACAATTACTTATGTTATATATGATAATGTTAATATAATTATACTTTATGTATGCAATAATTATATATTATTATATATTGCATAATTATCACATATAATAGTAAATAGCCTTATATCCATCTATAAAGATGCAAAGGGATAAACACATTGAAACAAAAATCTAACATTTTAAGAGGTAATGGGAATAGATTATTAAAGATATATTTTCTCAAAAGCCATCATATAAAAAGCATATTTTAAAGAAATCTTGGCATTAAGTCATTTGGAAATATAGTTAACCATTATATCTGATCAAGCTTCTATGACTATGTCAAAGTTTTTATGTATGACCCTATAGCTCCATCACTTCTGCCCGCCAGTCTCACACACGTACACACACACATGTGTGTGTGCACATATATACATGCCCCTTTCATGTCATATGTAAAGGTTTTGTGAATATTTTCTTTTTTTACATAATATTTAAAAATGCTCTACCCTTGCTAACCTAAAAGTTATCTAACATTGACCTTTCCTGATTTCTCACTCACAAGGCATATCCATATGACTATTGCCATTCATTGCACATGTGGGAGGGACAATATTTAGAAGTATTAACTAAATACCGTGTGCATGTATGCCTGTGTATTTATTACCTATTTCCTTCTTTTCACTCAGGCTAGAGCATGATATCCGTGCTAGATAAAGACGCTGCAGTAGAATAGCAATGAGAAATTAAAGAGACTGAAGTGCCTTACGTTTGAAAGTATACTTACCGTAGTATTGTTTTCTACTACGGAGATTAGAAAATAAACTTTCTACATTGGAGTAGAAAGAAAATTATCGAGAACATTTAGGGTCAAATTCTTATGTGAAGAGGAGAGTAAGGATAGAAATTCAGTTTGGTGATATGAAATTAGGTGGCACAAATGCCACTTTTCCAGGTAGTATGTTTACTGATAGGCAGAAAGTCCACAAAAAATAGAGAAAGAGCATGATGCATAAATAAGCAGGACAGAGGCACCCCACGGGAACCCCATGAGGCCCGGGTTGCTAAACTGTTTCCCATATGGTTGAGAATGGTGCACATGGACAAAAGTGTCCTTATTACTAGGAGAGCCCTCTGACTGGAAAAGATGGCGTTTTCAGGGCTATGTTGGATTGTGCAACCAACATAGAACTAGAAATTAATGTAGATGTCCCAGCAGAGACTAGCATAAACAATGACAAAGCCTGGGATAAACAGAAAGATTCATCCAAATTGGATGCTAGAGAGGGTGATAAATGAGATTTTTTAAGAATAAGAACTAGAGACAATGATCTGAATGCTAGTAGTTTAATTCAGAATTAAAGAGAACACTTGTAGGAAAGTGGATAGATGAAACCAACAAGGACAGAGAAGGCACCTTATAAAGTAGTATTATAAAGTCAGCAATTTGAACTCATTAATAATTCCACTGAGGAAACTAGCAGTCAGGCTGATATGTGAGTTCACATTATCCTTCCTGATCAGCAAGGAAGCAGGATATTTATATACCACCTCCCATCTGTCATTGTCTCAGAGCTGTTCCTATGTGTCTTCAAGTTCCCAGCACTCCCAGTGTATCATAGCTGTTGGCAAAGTGGACTCAAAGTAGCCAAGCAGGCTGTGGCAGCGATAAAAACCTTCAGCAGTAACATGGAGGTGATGGTAGTTGGAATTTATACCTGTGTAGACTGAAGTTATAAGGAAGAGAGTGAAGAATGGGACATTGACATCACCTGCTACACTGCACAGATCCATGTATGCCTCATATTAAATTCTGTTCATACTACCATTGATTCTTTTGGGGTGGTAACTACTCACGGTTCACAATTATAAAGAAAGAAATAATGTTCATTTCTCGGGGAAAACAGGGAAAGAGGGGAAAATTGACTTACAACCAGCTATAAAAATATGCAGCCCGTTATGTTGCAATAAGTAGAACAAGAAACAGCCTCCATTGACACATTTTTCTGAAATTGTAACTGATTATTTCTAATCTCCTTTTTCTACCACCCATTCTTAATTTTCCTCACTCTTGCCCAGCGCTTTGGCTGCTCTTAGTTGCTTGCCCCTAATCACTATCTCCTGTTCTGACTCTGGTCACTACAATTGCCCCATTTACAATCAATCATCACCAATCATGGAAGCATCAAGAGTCACCCCAGTTAATTCTCTGAATTTCAGGCATAATTCTTGCCCCCGGTATGTAGCAAAAACCTATCTCCCCATGATAACCAGGGTCTTTATTGCCAATATCGTGATTCTCTTCCTTACCTGTTTTTCTTCAGGTATTAGAAATTCAGGTGGCAGCTATAATTTTACATGTAGTTAAAATCTTATTTTGTCTCCTGCTAGAAGTATCCTTATTGGGAACCAGGTATCCTTGCCTAGCAAATTCTAACATTGTGAACGAGAATTAAAAATTGTCCAGTTTGGTCACTAGAAGTAAGATATGGCAATCGGAGGCCACTGTTACATCCTTTTCTTTGGTGCTGCACATGTGTGTCACACCTATATGGGACATATCACCAAGCAATAGCAAACTTGAAGTACATCGGTCCAAACTGCAGGGTGTCTTCCCCAAGCTAATGCATTCTACAGCTAATGCAGTCTATATGCATTTATGATACTTTCTAAAGGGACTGATAGCTGCCAAGATAGCAGTGTGCTAATTGGCCAGTTGTTGTACCTCTTTGTCAGCAGAATGTTTTCCTTTATGAAAAAAACAATTTTATATGGAATCATATGATAACAAATCAGGCACTCTATAAACTCTTCTTGGATACTAGTATTATACTAAAGACTGCAGGCAAGCAATGCAAAGGCAAACCCAGAAAATGTGTTAACCCAAGTCAGAATGAATTCCTCACTCCAGTAAGGAAGGGATTTAACACAATTAACTTGGCAACAAGTATTTAAAACACTAAGCAGAGGTAAAAGCTAGAGAAGAAGCCTTCATGAGAGAAAGTCCTTCCCATTACAGCATGCAAAATTCCCATCTCTGATCACAATGGCTATAACATTAGCAATCTATTTTTCGGGTACTAAGATAGCTGAGGCCAGTTGCTGGCTGAGCTCTACGGGATGATGTGTAGGGTCTCCTCTGTGAGAGATGTTCCCTGATGGGCACTGATGTGAGATAAAACATCTTCAACAGTCTTGTGCTCATTCCTGCAGGACCATCCACATGTTTCCTTGCCGGGATATATCGCCTCTAATTTTCTAGTAGTCTTCCTTCCTGGCCTCTGACCAAACAGCCAAGGTAGTCACAACTTAGGAGTTGCCTTGAGTTACTCTCCCTCTATACCAAGTTGATGTTCAGGGGTTATTTCTTAGAGTTTTATCTACTGGGAAGTTTTCTCTTCAACGTGGTCTTGCAGGGCTGTCTCTAAGTCATACTTTGAGCACGAGAAGATAATTTTCCTTGTATCATAATATTTAACTAAGCCATCCATAAACCAGACCTTTTTTCTTAATTTTTAATTATCTCCTACATAAACCACCACATGGCCATAATATGATGTGGATTGGAGGTGGGAGTACAACAGACCAGTGATGTGAGTGCACGGGCCACTTGTTTGTTAAGCTAACTTGTGTACGCTGAACCATCTCAGTACCAAATACATATGCACTGTGTCATTTATACAATGAAGTGGTGCTTTTTCCCAGTGCACTTACTTTTTTTTCTCATGCATAGGCATTCAGTTTCTACTAGGGTCCAGTAACATATCAGGAGGTGCTTTTCACATGAGAAATAGTTTTCTGCTGCTGATGGCATGGTCCAAACTTATGGTAACTATGGTCCAGTTCTTTAGAGAAGCTAGGCTTATGAGACACACCAAAAAGCATTCCTTCCTACCATAGACACCTCTGGCAACTTGAGATCTTCTGGACCATATGGTCTAATTGGTACAATTTCAGATATCAAGTATGAATATGTTATAGAACATTTTTTTTTTCCTTTACACCCTACTCAGAACAGACAGCTTTTCAAGGCACTAGTAAATAGGTTGGAGCCTATGTGTAACACGTGTGGTTCTCAGAATACAAAGAAATATACCAAGTATGGCACCCATTTTGTTGTACTAGTAGATGTAAGGTATAATAACTTGTTATTTATCTTGGAAAATGGGCTATGATAGAGATCATTAACACTACATCCTATAAATTCATGAGGATGGCACTAACCTCTGCCACCTACTTAGATATAATATTGGTTCAACTTTATTGTTTAGACCTAAGTGGAGGAATGTAATATTAGGACTTCCACTTGAATCTTTCATTTTGTTTTCTTATTCCACAGGTCTTGGAATAAATGAACATAGGATGGGCCAATGGCCCATTGGTCCCTTTGAGGGATGGACCTAAACTGGGTTGGCATTTACCACTGAGGTTCCATATCCTACCATGGTAACAAAAGGAACTGTTCACAATAAAACAGAGTACAAGGAGGATTTGTTTTATAAATTATTAGTTTAGAGAATCTGGTATTGACAACTCAGTTTAAGTGTTTGATTTGTGGCTTTGAGAATACACTACAATATACAAAAAGTCTGTCAGTGTTTCACAGCTGATAGTATGTAAGTGAATATAGGAGAGAAAATTTGCCTTAAGAATCTTGACAAATAATCTCCACATTATCCTTTATAGCCCAAATCACCAGAGAATCCTCGTACACACATAAACACACACACACACACACACACACACACACACACACACAAAGTCACTATTCTAGATGATTGATTTGGAATCACTTAAAATAATCAATAACAATAACTTTGCAAGAGTTGAAGCATTAGATTTAGGTCAACACAAATATAGTAAATGTTATGTACTAAATGGTTATATTATTAAAAGTTGCACATTTTAAATATACTTAGCCTGACATATTTATCTATAAATGGGAAACCTATATAACATAACAATCCTTCATGACGAAGTCTTCCTAGATTTTATGCAGAGGTTAGAAATTATATTCCTTAGAGTAGGGATTACACTGGTGGGGCTATCAACTGTGCACACTACTATCTCCTATGGGATCATAATGAAAGAATCGGAGCAATTTTAAATGCAATGTGAAAGGACAATATGCCTTGGTAACATTGAAATATAGAGACATGCCTGGATAACTAGGCCTTTCTGAAAAAGACTGCAGCACTAAAGTAAAACACACACACACACACACACACACACACACACACTCACACACATAAAAAATAATAAAAAGTCGCATCTTTGTTCTAAAAATGTGTAATCCACTCTTTCTACACAAAAAAACAAAAACTGAAGAAATTCATCCAGTTAAACCATAACAGCAATAACAACAACAACAAAAACCTAAGAAGCTAAAGAACTAATTTAAGGATTTACCCATATTACTGAGTTATGGGATCTTCTGGCATCTGTAAGCTATTCTATTTTAGAAAGTTAATTTCATGCTTGCCTACTCCTGTAAAAGTCCTGACTGAAGGGTGTCATCAAACTTTGGAATGGTCAAAGAAATGTCAAAACTGTGATTGAAGAAAGCCAAAGAAAAAGCTGTCAACATCACAGCAGTCAATAACATTTTTTTCTTTCTTAAAAAAATTATATGCTATATCAGGGATATTAACTCTAAATATGTTAGATGTAAACATTTGTTTATTAAAACATGAAAAATATGAGACATTCTTCCCAAGGAAACAGGCCCCGATCTTGATGATGGAATCATTTATGTTATTTAGAAAAATAATTTATTCAAATATGAAAGCTAGAACATAGAACCTTGTTAGTGTTTACTTCATGCTTAGATTTCAAATTTATCACATTTAAAAAAATATTCTAGACCAGGGTAAGCAATGATATTTCTATAATATGATTTAATATGATGTAATTTTTCTACACAGTAAAGTGTTATTCTGTTAGATATAGTTGAAGAAAACAAGAATGCATTACCTTTACTAGTTTCACATGAAAAAGTGTGAGTTCAAGATTATATATCTAAATAATAAAAGGAAATAAATGAGAAACTTCAAAATAATGAATATTATGGTATTAGAAATAAAGGAATACTCTGGAGTGTTTATCTAAGAGTTAGATTGAAAACATGGATTATACATACCTGGTGAGTATTTAGAAGACTGCATATTTCAGACACATATTATTAAAAAATTTTTGTTGAGTTTACAAATGAAAATGAATAAAGTTCCCATGGGAGAATGGAGCATTATAATGTAGAGTCAAGATTTGTAGAAATACACTATTTGGCTAAATTTTTGTTTATCAAAGCCATGTTAAAATTCTAATATGAGTGGTAGATATAGAGATGTGTTCCCAGATCATTTATCAAGGAAATATTTGATGTCCAGCTGCAGAAGTGCAATCAACAGTCTCCAGGTTTCAGCTTCTTCAGGTATAACTCAATTGCAGAGAGCTCCTGAGGCCTTGGGTGTGCGGGGCTGGGTGACAGGAGGGAAGACATTTTACATCCACTGGATGAGCAAGGTGAGTTATAAAGGCCCAGCTATTTCAAGCCCAACTTGGGGCAGCTATATCGGGCAGTACTCACTTAAAGGCTACCTACTTCGCTGGTTAAGGCTTTGTCAGAACTACAGTAGTATTTCACTTCTCCCTCTGCTCAGTCCTTCTTCCTTCCCCTTTCTTTCACAGGTGCTGTTTCTTAATAAATATTTCACACCCCAAATCCATCTCAAATCCATCAGCTTCTGGAAAATCAAACATGCAACACAAATACTCCTACATATTTAATTCTAAAGGTTTCTTTAGACCCACATTGGGCTGTGACTGAACATTTTTTCCAGGCTCCATTTCTTCTTTCATGGTCTATAGAAACTGCTTTGAGAAAAAAAAAAAAGAAAAGTGCACAGTATTAAAACACTAAAAATTTAAACCAACAAACCTCTTGAAAGACGTGGTTTTGTACATAATAGTCACATTCGGATTATGCTTCAGCCAGTTCCTCTTTCCAAATTTCCACATCTGTTCTCAATCAGCTATTTGGCCTCGGGAATTTCTGTGGGTATTTTGGGATTCAAATGTCGTTTGCTAGATATATTTGCTACATTTTCTGGGTACTAAAAGATCAGAGCTCCTCACATAACATCATCACTTGAATGATTCTACCTGAGGTAAGCCTTTATACCCTCTATCACTCCTGGTTGGTATCTTTTCAATGGCCTGTTATTTTCATACTCAGAGTTATGAAATTCACTTCAGTTGAATTCAACAGAAGTACATTTTACAACTCTTTTTCTATCTTTGCCAGAGGGAAGAATAAACTCTAAAGGGCTTCCTACTTTAGGAAAAGTTCTTCTCATATGGCAGTTTCTTAGATTTTTCTTAAGTGGACATAACTCACCTGGATGACACAGAGTTTATGATTTTCTAGGAACTCATCTGGGGGAAGGTAGTTATACCTTTGCATTCAATGTGTGTATTTTCTACCTAAAGGAATCAGAAGACTCTACCCATATTCATAATAGCTCCTTCCATAGGATGCACTTAAAGCCACTGGTGTTAAGATTCCTCCCCTTAGCTTTGCATCATTGAATCCTACTCTTCATCCAACAGTTTTGTACATTTGCTCTAACATTTTGAATTGCCATGGATATGTATCTAAGAGTTATCATTGCATGTTTGCCACATGCTTGCTACTTTGCTAAACATTCTACATATAGCATCACTTTAAAATTATTTACTTATTTATATATGATATACATACATATATATGTATGTCCCCCAGTTTCCTGTTTTAACAGCATTTACTCATTACTCATTTTTACCAATGTATGCTTACATTTCATGAGCAATTTAGTGTTTTAACTTAGGAAAATTTTGTTATTCATCCCCATTTTAACTGATAAGGAAACCAATTTTCTCAAAGGTTAAATATCTTTCCCAAGGTCGCACAGCTAGTAGGTAAAAGAGTCACAATTTAAACCAGGTCTTTCTGACTCCAAAAAAAAAAAAAAAAAAAAAATGCACTTAACCACTGTGTTGTGTTTTCTGGGTAAATATATTTGAATGAATGCCATCCCCAGATCCCTTGTTACAATAGTGAGGGCCGATGCTAGCTCACATAACACATTTACAATTTTTTAAACGAACGTCTTATTTTCTAAAACACTTCCATATATCAAAATATTGTCAGATATTTTGTAAATTTTGTTGCAACCAAACACTTGCTTGCCAGTTGCTAAAACTTGACCCAGTAAATATCCAAATCAGTGATGTCTATGTTGTGAATAGCTCCCCCTGGTGTCACATATTGTACAACTGGCACAACTCTACATGGCAGCCCTAGTAATGAACACAAACTTTTAATTTTAAGCTGTAACATTCAGTCAATGAGGTTGGGAAGTTTCCAAAGACTAGTCACAGTGAATGTATTTCAACAAAAGGATGGGATTAATTTTCAACAAAGTTACTATTCCTTCTAAAAGGAGATTAGATGCCAAGTTAATTCCTAGTACCAAAATACATGTAAAACATGAAGCCAGCTCATAGAGAAAATTCAGAGATACACAGGAAGCTTCAGTATTATGAGACGAAGGAATCCTTTTCCACTAATGAGTAACTAGAGGCAAAGATTTAGTAGCACATATTGGAAGGAAGCTTATCCTCCTAAGAGAATAATTTCTTAAGATGTAAACTCAAAGTGAATTTTAAGCAGTGTGGATGTATAAATCTAGAATTTTAATAAAAGAATAATAAGAATACTCATATAAGAACGTGATATCCCAGATCTCATTAGTGTTGTGCAAGAACGTAAGATCAACAGAACAGAATGAAAGCAAGAAGAGAAATTTGAAAGGACCAGAACAAAGACGATGATGACAGCAACAACAACAACAACAAATCCCTTAGCTAAATGCTTTTCATGAGTGCTGGTAAATTATAACTGAATGTTAATAACAATACTAATATGTAAGTTTTAATGCTCAGATAACCTATCAGGCAAATACACATAGTTTTTTTTTTTTAATTCCCTCTTAAGTGTTTATGGTTCAAAGCTAGTATTTTTACTTTGTTCATAAAATATGAAGTTAAATAAATCTCTGAGTTATTATTACAGGAGAGAAACATTTGTCTGGATGGACTTCAGGTGACTACGACAGCTGCCTTGATTCTGGAACCAAAAGTAGGCAGTTAAGGTAAGATGAGCAGTATCTCATGATCAACTCTAATTCATTACAGATTATACTCTACTTTGAATGAGGTACATGTTGTACATATTTCAAAAACACAAATAAGTTTTCCTGTTCTGAATTGGGACACATCTCTGAGGAGAAGGTGGTTAGTAACAACTGATGAGGATCTATTAGCTTCCAATATGCTCACAAAGACACATGGAAAGCAATATGCATACGACCTCAAAGAATTAGGACTATGAAACCTGAATGAAAAACACCATCAATTGCCTATAAATATTATTCATCACTAAATAGATGAAAAAGCCCTGATCCAGATAGAATAATCTGTACCCATGTTAACAATGGTAAACAGAGATTATTAGACTGTCCTTCCGTATGTATATGTTTTTTAAGATATTTTAATAAAAATGTATTACGTTTATTATAGAAAATATAAAAAGATATATACAGAGACAGACATAGATAAATATCAATAAGGAAATTGATACATGTATAAAATATATAGAGAGATAAATACAGAGATACACGTCAATAACTTTACAACATAATACACCGTATAATCTTGATAGAAAAACACATATTTATAATACTTTTTGAAAAGAATCGATAGTTCTAACATAAAAATTAACTTGAATAAAAAAATAGAAATTCAAAAAGAATTTTCTCCCAATTTCACTAACCAAGAAACAATGAGTTAAAATTTTATATTATAATACCTATCCCATTTAGTCTAATAGTATGTTTAATTAAATTTTACTCCACTAGAATTAAAATCATATTAAAAAGAAATTTAATGTGTATCATGAAAACCTCCAATCACCACTTTATTTATCAATACTTTCTGTCTATTGGCCCCATGCTGGTCCTTTACACATTAAAATATCTGCACTATATAGGACATATCCTATACGTTCATGTCCCTCTCTCAATCTAGATCCTTATTGCCCAGGTATTCGAGTGTTTCGGACTTTGAATTTTGGAAGGAATTTAAGTTTGGAGTATGTAACAGGTCCACATGTGTATTCAGGCATGTTAATGAGTTCTTGGGCACTTCATATGATAGAAAAATACATATTTATAATACTTTTTCAAAAGAATTGATAGGGCATAAAAATTAACTAGGAAAAATAGTGAACTCTACCATGAATTGTTTAAAAAATGAAAAATAGGCTAATATATATTTTTAAATGAATGATATGAAAAAGAAAGATGGATGCAATAAGAGAATTCCATAGTAAAGCTGTAGTAAAAATAAAAAACATATAATTATATAATGTGGAGGATATTTTTAAGAAACTCTACATGAATGGAAAAAAGTTTAAAAAAATGAATAAAAAAGAAAATAATAAATATTGACAGAAGTGACAGGGATCCAGTTTTAGAGGTATAGATACTCCTGAGTAAGACACAAATGAAAAAAACAAAAAATAAAAATAAAAGTGACCAGCAAAGAGCTATGAGAAGAAAAATGATACCTTTGCAGACTAAACCAAAATAAACTGAGTATATAAATTTGTAACTGCTATATTCTAGATAATAACAATAAGAAATTATCCCACCTAGAAAATCCTCAAAGGATTTCTATAAATACTTCTTACTTAAAGAAAAAAAAAAATCATGTTACCTAAATGTTTACAGCAGCACAATTCACTATTGCAAGGATGTGGAAACAACCCAAGTGCTTTCCTGGATTAAACTTAAGCCCATTATCCAAAGTGAGGCACCACAAGATCGGAAGAATGGGCTGCACTTGTACTTGCCATTGAATTTGTACTAACTGATGAACACTAGGGCCCTCACATGGCAGAAATACTCTCCAGGGATTAGGGAGATGGGGGGGGGTAAACCCGCAACTAAAGAACACAGGGAGCACTGTAGGCGGGAAGGGCATGCCTCTAACCCTTGCTTGGGTGATGCAAAGACATAAAGTGTAACCTTAACGTTTGTACCCTCATAATACCCTGAAATAAAAAAAACGATGATGGTATAGGTGCATGATAAAATTCAAATCATATAAAGTAATTACAGTAAAAAGTTGTCTCCTCAGCCTAGACTCCCAGTCACCCTTCCAAGAGACACTTCACTTGACCATTTTTAAATAGTCATCTAAGAAAATTCTATTCTTTCTGATATGTTACATATTCTTACATAAATGGGACAATAAAATAGCCTTCTTCTGAACCTTGATTATTTTCACTTAAAAATGCATCTTGAGGATTGTTTTATGGAAATAAAGATGCATCTCATAGAGAAAATCACTGCATAGGGTTCTACAGCATTACCGTACCACATAAGTTAAACAGTTTTGAAATAGTCTCTACTATTCTTCTGATACAAACAGTTCTAAAATTGACATATATTCTTTTCATGTCCTTGCTTTGAGTATGGGTATATCTGTCTTAAATCAAAGGACATATGAATTTGAATTTTCACACGTATTGTCAAATTGCTTCTAAGAGTCTAAGCAAATTAATTTTCTCATGAACAGTTTATACAAGTACTCTAATTAATCCTATAGGAGGTTTAACTTTTCTTGTCTTTGAAAATTTAATTGGTGGAAAAGCAGTTTTTATGATTTCGAAATATTTTTATTCACTAATTGGCTGGAATAAGAAACAATTTATATTAGGTTTCCATTGCTGTCAAACAAATTACCATGTATTTGGTGTTTAAACAACACTCACTAACTAATAGGTTTCTCTGTCCGAAGTCCCAGTGGGCTTGTCTGGGTCTTCTGCTTAGGTTCTCATAAAGATGAAATCACAGGTTTGTCAGGGTCATGTACCTTACTGGAGACTGTGGGGAAAAATTCACTTCCAAGCTCATCCAAACTCCTGGCTAAATTCAGCCCCTCATGGCTGTAGGTCTGCAGTCCCCATTTCTGTGCTAGCTCTCAGCTAGAAGTTAGACCTTGTTTCTCCCTCTGCTGTATCTCTCTAATTTCAGCTTGGAAAAATTTATTTGCTTTTAAGGGTTCATGTGAATGAACTGGGGTCAATTTAATAGTTCACACCCTTTCTTTGTCTTAACCTTAATCACATCTGAGATCTCCCTTTTCTCATGTCATATAACATACGGACATGTTACAGGAATTAGAGCATTGACAGATTCGGGCGAGAGACATTCTGCCTACCACGCTATTTTCTTTCTTTCTTTCTTTTTTCTTTTTCTTTTTTTGTAAACTGTCTAAACTTACGGCAGAGAATAATATATGTTTACCTGCTATCCTAGTCTCAGATTTCACCTATGATATGCTGGATGACATGGAAAAAATGGTATTCTTAAAAATATTCAATGAGGAATAACTATAACCATGAATTTTACATTGAGTATTAAGCTTTTATGTGTAAAATCAGCATAAATGTATTCACAGATGTACATAGATCTTGAAAAATATCCCCTTTAAATAAAAAATTACAACATATTCCCAAAACTAAATTATGAATTTAAAAAATGAGAGATTTATAGTAAGTAAGTAATATGTAATATGTGTGTATGTGTTCAAAGTTTTCTACTATTTTAAGGTACATATCCTAAGGCAACAATCTCAATAAAATTTAGAGATGGATCATGGCAGTGAAAATCATCAGGATAGAGTGCTAAAATATAATATTAGACATTGTGGTAGGTAGCATAATATCCCCCTCTCTAAAGGTGTAAAGGTGTACACCTCCTAATCGCCAGAATCTGTGAATATGTGAGGGTACATGGCAAAGGGGAATTAAGTTTGCAGGCAGAATAATGGTTGCTAACCCGTTGACCCTAAAGAGGGGAATGATCCTGGATAATCTCCAGGTATTCATAGGAGTTTTTAAAAGTGGAAGAAGAAGACAGAAATGTCGATCACAGTAATACGGCCTGAGGAGGACTTAGCCTACCGCTGCTGGGTTTGAAGATGGAGGAAGTGATCATGAGGCAAGGAATGCAGGTAGCCTCTAGAAGACGCAACAGGCAAGGGGACGCATTCTGCCTTCCAGCATCCAGAAAGAAGTGAAACCCTGCCGCCAGCAGCCTCAGTTTATCCCAGTAACACCAGGTTGGACTTCTGACTCTCAAAACTATAACATAATAAAGTTTTGCGTTTTTAAGCCACTGAATTTGTGGCAGTTGGTTAAAGCAGCCAAACTAATACAGGCATCAATTATCCTATACTTACGAAGATTTTTAATCATATGGAACATTATTTTATATTATGTTAAGCGAAAATTCCAGAATTCATTTTAATAAAATATGTACAGCTTAAGAAATAAGTATGATATTGTCCACATTTACTTCATTATTGTAAAACCTTGATATCTAAATATATTAATATTTCCTAGCAGTTAAAAACGTGAGATTTACAGTTAGACTTTTTTTTGAAACCTATCTCTATTACTCATTAGCTCTTATGGCCATGAGCAAACTATGTAAACATACTAATCCTTGGCAAAATCACCCTCAAAATGGAGATAATTATTTCTACTCCATGTTATTTTTGTGGGTTTTCAATGAGATGATTCACATAACCTTGTATATGGCACATTGTACACAATGATTGGCAAATGATTCATTAGTGGTAAAATCACGATTCTTATCCTTTATACAACCCATTTCATAAGATCAAGAAAGCAGTTACATTTAACATTCTTCCCACTTTAGTATTGCAATCATTTTTAAGGATCATTTAAATGAAAACTTTCTGTAACTCAAATGTATATGTAATTGACATGTCAGGCAGATTACCAGAGATGAGTGGAAAGATCTCAGGCAATGTAAGGCACGTACTAGCTAATCACTGTCATGTAAGCAGGTAAAGTATTTTGACTCCTAAACATCTATTTACTTCAGCTTAATCAATTCCCTACTACTTCTTTTCATTATCAACTTCTAGCTTCCAATTCTCTAGCAGTTTTATTCCATGCTCCTCAATGGCGTTAACAGCAAAGGTAATAAGAGTCTTAATGGCAGAGCAATAGAGTTGTGTTTCAGAGAAGGTGGGATGAAGCACAGCAGGAATAATCACTTGGAAGCTAATAACTGCCTATACACATTGTGATATCCTACAATCAGAAATAGATAAGGGAAGTTGAATATTATACATCGTCTAGTCAAATAGTCTTATTTTTTATGTAACGATAATGAGTCCCAAAATGTTAAATAACTCGCTAAATGTTACAGTGCTCCAACTGCTAAGAACAAATCCTAGATGTTCCTTCTCTTAGTAATGTATTCTTTATGTTTCAATGCTTATGTATCATTTTATAACAAAATCCCATCCTTATGTTTGTATTCCCACTGTCGAGTTTTTCACTGCTGAAAGCAAAAAACTGCTTGGCATTCTTAAAGTAGAGCTGTTTGCTGTTATTTTGCCTGTAAGGAAGAACTCTAGCCCATGGGGCAGCAAGAGGCGTGCTGCTGTTGTCAACAGAGAAGGCAATGGGGCAGGAGGTGAAAAGAATAAGCAATATGTAAAGATCATTTACAGCAAAGTTCATCCAGGTGTTTCTCACAAATCCCAGCCCACTCCCTCCCACACTTCCCTGAGAACAGGTGCGACCCTGGGAATATCAGAGATTCAGCAGGGGTAAGTGAAAGGTTATACAGAGTTGAAGTGCAGCAAAAATTTTGAAAAATAAGCATGTTTAATAAATAACATCTGTCTTCAATAAGGGTTTTAATATTTACACTTAGTATTATGCTTTTGGTGGTGAAAGAAAAGGTGATTGACTCATCTTGATCTAGAAATTAGTGACATAAATAAGCATAGACTATGAAAGATAGAAATTCCAAAGGTCATAGACTTATTATAAATAAGTTACTTTAAAATGTATATATATATATTATTTCATAGACTCATAAAGCCACATATTTCATTTCCCAATGAAATATACCACCCTGTCACTTAGACCAGTCTTAACTATTCTAATTATTTAATTCTCAATTTGGGGAGGAGAGAGTTTCTCATTAGGAATTATGATTAAAAGTTCATAAGCTGGTTTTGACAGTGAATAATGAGCGAGTTGTCAGATTTAGTCCATGCTGACATTTCTATTTTCCATTTCATGATCGTTGACCTCATTAGGTGCACTTATAAAATGGGGATTAAAGATCCAAAAATGCAGGAGACTTGAAAGTAAACTACTGCTTAACATAGCATTGTTACCGCGTTAAGAACATTGATTTTGATGTATTAACTTTCTCTAAGATGTTCAAAAAATTGCTAAACAGATATTTTAATACAAGAATAAACTTTGATTTAACTATCCTTACCGAACAATTGCCAGTTGTTTAACTTTAGATAGGTCATATGCAGCACAGGTAGAATAAAAATAGCATAAGTGCATACTGTTCAACATATAAAGAAGAGATAAGAGCTTATTTCTTCTAAAGTAAAGCATATTAAACATCTCTGTAACTTCTAGTCATTAGTTGATTTTTAAGTGCTTGAGTGAGTTCATCAGTAATTGTTTTTTCATCTTTTGTAAATTACTTTCTTCAGAATTAAAATCAAGTAACTGGAGTTCTTTATTTGTACAAAGGATCCATAATTTTAAAAAGACATTTTCTCCACCATATCCAAATCAGTGACTTTCACATGCCAACACCAGCCATCTTCTTGTCTGTTTTGAATACAATTAAAGTAACTGAATATCAAAGTCCTATTTATGAGTTTATTTTCTAAAATGGCAGGCTACTGCTGGCTGTTACCTAACGGTAATGTGCTGTGTTTAAGTTTTAAGAGTTCCTCACTTCTTGAGTTGTGTAGCTGCATACAATTTGCTAATTGCTTTTCCTTATCAGTACATGGCATTGAAGAGAAGAGAAGAGAACTGAGGGAAAATAAAGTTAAAACTGGTAGAGTAGAAGTTAAAAACAAAAGCAGAAGTGAGAGTGAGGAGAATTGTAAATAAGTAATATTAGTTATGAAAACTTAAAGGATGCTATCATAGTACAAATACATCAACAATGTAAAGCTTCTAATATTTCCCTTCCTTACACCTACAGAGTAGGAAAAGGAGGTAGATAATATAATTATATGTGACAGAGATATATGTGAACACATGAACAAATGTATAACTTAGTGTCCAAATGGTAAGTAAGCAATGTTGAATAAATTAAGGTTTTTATTTACTTGAACCCAGTATACCATTTTAGCCAAAAACTAAAATGACTGATTAACCATTCTTTCACTCTTCAGAGAGTATCCCATTATCAGATAAAGTCAATCTAAGTGTCTTCTGTTTAGATATTAGTGATAGAATTACATAGTGTTTAATGGGTTGGATTGTTTCCCCTAAAAATGCATATGATGAAGTTCTAACCCCTAATAACTTAAATTATGAATTTACTTGGGAATAAGGTCATCATATATATAACAAGTTAAGTGAAGTTTTACTGGAGTAGGGTTAGCCCTTAATCCAATGTGATTTACGGCCTTATGAAAATGAGAAATGTGAAGAGACAGACATGTATTCAAGGAGAATGTCGTGAGAACATGAAGGCGAAGATTGTAGTGATATGTAAGCAAGCCCAGAAACATCAATGATTTCCAACGAACCATCAGAAGCAAGGAGAGATTCATTGAACAGATTCTCCATTGTATCCCTCAGAAGCAACCAAGCCCGAAGACACCTTGATCTCAGAATTCTAGCCTCAAGACTGTGAGACGATAGTTTTTTGTTGTTTAAGCTCTCCAGTTCAAGGTATGTTGTTACGACATCCCTAGCAAACAAGAACATGGTATAGCTGCATCACTGCTCCCTTACATGAGCATTGATGTCTGAAAAGGTGGCATGTAAACATACATGTATAAATAGAATGAAGACAACCTCAGGATGACATTGCACTTAGTGATGATAGTTTAGATATTAATACTGTGTCTTACTGAGTAGCAATCAGCAATAAAAAGCAAGCTATAGAAACGTATTAAAAGACAATATTTTCCCCTAAGTTCTTAGAACACTGTAACAATAGTACACACTGTTTTTGATTTTGTTTTTATTTGGCATGGAACTCATATGCAATTTTATAGTCATCAATTAACCATCATTTGGTAAAATGTATATAATTAAACAATGAGTTATAAGAGAAGGCAGTTCAATGGAAAGAGGCAGCCATTGATTGAGTTTTGTGTAAGTAATGAAAGCTTCATAAGAGTGCAGATAATGTTATATATTTTTTTAAATCTGTTATCTACTTTGTCCTTCAAATGAACATTGTTTTTGAATCCAACTTTCATTCTTCTGCGTAAAAATAAATGGCCCTCTTCTCTACAACATATA
Organism: Indri indri; assembly: GCA_004363605.1. Classification (NCBI taxonomy): domain Eukaryota; kingdom Metazoa; phylum Chordata; class Mammalia; order Primates; family Indriidae; genus Indri; species Indri indri. The sequence goes on along the minus strand of RJWJ010021811.1, from coordinate 9,095 downwards.
CATTATTTTGAGTTCTAGGTCATTTGGAAGTAGGAAAGTCGATTAACTTAGGTCAGCAGCACTGAACCAGTGGCAGTGGGGCAAACAAAAGAACAACAACAAAGCACCAAAGAGGAAGATAGAAATAGCAGGTCAGGCTTATATGAAAATTCTAAATATAAGAGAAAAGATTTTTCTGGATGAAATCTAAGAGAAGCAAGCAGCCAAAACCAAACATTGCAATGTGAGAATAACAATCATAACTAGCTGACAATAGTCATCCAACAAATATTTGTCAAGCATTTACAAGTACCTGGAATTATGCTGGAACCTGGGAAGAAAGACCAAAACCACCATATCTTTACAGTGGAAAATGCGTAAAACAAGTGTGCAGTCAAATGTATATGATGATTTCAGGTTGTTACAAGCCCTTTAAAAAAACCAAGGGATGACAGCTGCTTTAGCTAAAGTCATGAAGAGGGCTCCTCTGAGGAGATTTTTAAGCTGGCATGGGTAGGACGGTAAGGAGCTATCCACAGACATGGGAGCAGGGTTCCTGAGAAAGGAAAAACAAGAAAAAAGTTGCCATTCAAGAGCGGTTTGTATGCTCTGCGAATGCCTGTATGCCTGTACTGAAAACTGGAACTACTTTTTCTGAATTAAGATGATGTTCATTTGAATTGGGAAAAACTAAAAAGAAGTCTTATAAAATATAATTTTAAAATGCTGAACAGTAGACCACACACAATATATTTTGATCTCTATTTGTCCTGGAAAATGCAATACATTGTATACCACACAGGTCTACATTGATGCAGGTCTAAATTATAACTAATTAATTAAAATACTTCTTGTGTTTTGTGAATGCAATTTAATAAGGCATATAATTTACCCTTAAAATATTGTGCATATCATTATTCTTTCAAGATCTACAACTTACATCTAAACATGCATACAATTTTCCATATTCTACTTTCACTTTAAATATAGTGTGATTCCTATTTTGCATATGAGGAAACTGAGGCAGAGAAAGATTATGGAAACTATCCCAGGGCATAGAACTAGCAGGTGGCAAAATCAAGATTTAAACCTTGGAGGGCCGGTTTCAGAATCCATGTACTTAATATTCCTTTAGGCTACATTGTTGGAACTTTTGGTTTATTTTGTTTTATATTTAATCAAATATAAACAGTTCATGAAGAATTTTTTCACTTTATTTGCCATGTTATGTCTAGACTATGTTTTTCATAAATAAGATAAAAAATTTCAATTTGAATGGTCATCTGTTGTCCAGCCAGTTCACGTTCTTATCTCCCAAACCAAATGCAATAATTCTTACATATTGCACACATTTAAATAAAGGCAAATCCTTCCAGACAAGTAGAGTGCAAATTCATCTTATAAGCAAAGTAGACTTGGATTGGCATTGATTTCTCGAAGAAAATATTGAAGGCAGAAAATGGCAAGTAAAACAGTGGAGGATTTTGAAAGGGGCTCTTCCCAACACAGAGATGAAGAAAAGGGTGGCACCAATCTGGGGAAGCACTCCTCATTCACTTCCCTGTGTCTCATTTCATGATTTTCAAATTAATTTCCCAAGTTAAGTTTTCTATCTGCCCTCCATAATCATTTTCTTACACCATTAATTAGTACAGAAGAGGGTACTGTTTAAGGGAAGTCACTTATGCATTCCTTAGGTACATACTAAACCTTTACATTGAGTGAGACTTGAAGGTGCGCACTGTGAGGACGACGTTACCTTGAAAAGCTTAGATTGTTGAAGAGCCAGCTACACAAAGGACCGTAATAGACTGTGGTATATGGCAAAAATAAAGTTTGCATATTGCTCTTTTTATATTATATAAATGGTAATAAATAAAGCATAAAATCACTATTGTAAATATGGAAAATATCCCCTTACATATTATTTCACTGAAAGTTAAAAGATCATTCATACTTCAGAGACATTTTTTGTGATCTCTTCGCTGAAGGTGGGCATTATTATTTAAATATAACCACAATAACTTGTGAACATAATGTCAAGGAATACCACGTCAACCTATGTTACCTGTACACACGCTTACCTCCACACACACTGCATAAACATCTTATCTTCATAGAAGTTTTCTATGTTTCCTATTCTTCCCACTGAAACTATGAAAATATGAAGTCTAAATAAGCTGAGAGATATAGCTTACTTTCATTTACCTTTACAACTTTATTGAACTGCTTTGTGTATTCTACATGTACTTTACAAGCTTTTTGGCATCGTTCTCTCAACATCTATAAATAAAATTTGAAGATCTATCTGCTTTTAGTTTGCGGGAAACAAAATAGCACCTTATTGAATTTTACTGTTGATCTAAGGAAAAGTTAACAAGGTGAATTGATTGTGCCTCTGAGAAAATAAGGTTTTATTGCTGTTAGTATAAGATTCACTAAATTTAAGTGTGTTTCCTCATTGGTGATGAGTTGATATGTGAGAAGGCAAAATGTTAGCAGTGTCTTAGTTCTTTCAATTCAGAGCTGCATCACTTAAATTTAGTTTGTTCAAAATAAAACAATGGGTAGCCAATTTTCTTAGAGTAAACATGAGCATAAATTCAAACTTTTAAACAAATTATATCAATAAATATCAAAATCCTTTTTCTAATTCAGCCACCTTTACTGATTGTGAATAGAAATAATTAAAATATTATAATAAACATTTATATACAAATGCAATGAAAATAGTGAAAGTATTTCATCCTGTGAAAGCTTAAAGCTTTTTTTATTTAGGCAATTTATACTTCAGTCTATTATTTGATGTGTCAAACTAAGCTCCAAAGAATTTCTCTCTTGTATGAATAGCTTTATTCTTTGAATAAAGATTTAAGTTACATTCATTCTATTAACAACATTCTTCTACTGGTAAAGAAAAGACAACCATTGTTATGCTACATTTGATTGCATTAATGTTGGGAAGAATAAAAAATACCATTAAAAGAAGTCACATTTGAAATGTGCTTTCTATAGTCATTGACTAAATAGCTTTAGAAATAAACTTTCAGAGTGCACAGATTAGTAAACACGAATGCTGATGTGTTGAGTTCTAATTCTCTCTCTACCTCTAACTCAGGCAGTTATCTTAAGCAAGTCAAATTTTCCTAGCTTTAATATTTGCATCTTCAAAATAAAAAAATCAAATCAACTACATATGGATCCATGACAAAATAATGATGTATTCCATAAGTACATTATTTTAAAACATGAATGAACCAATAGTTTAGTCTTCAAAAATCAAAATTCTAATTGATTGCAGATAGATCTATGACAAGAGAGTGATAGATTTCATAAATTTACTTCATTTAACTAAAAACATGAGTACATTAATATTTTGGTATACTATCAAGGTAAAGAAAATAAAGGTATTATTGTTCCTTCAGCTCTGAGCCAATACATTGAATGGAATAAAAGATAAATATAAATAAATATTCGAAGAAGTGTTTCTCTAAAGTCTTCAGGACTGTGTTTGGAAGCATATGCCAATATACCACTGATCCTCCTTCAGAAAATGTAACACTTGATTAGTCAATGTGACATTCCTCTTAGTCCTCTGTGGATCCCAAAATTGTTCCTGTACATTGCATCTCTCTAAACTAAACCACACAGCACTGTTGTGTTACCGTAAGGATTACAGCACATCAGTTATAGCATCATTAGCAATGTCCCATAGAGGAAAATCATATGGTTGGGCTGGTGACACCCAGCAAAACTTGTATGTTGCTTGATAAAATAAATAAAAAGAAAGGAAAGGGAAGGGAAGGAAAGTTGTGTCTTTAAGTATGAAAAAACTGATTTTTATAATCATACGTTAGATGCAGGTGAGGCATGTCATAAATAAAGAATATTAAGTAAGGCTGGGATCCTACATTACAGGTAGAAGCAAGAGTATTAGACTCATCATTTTTTTCCCCAGATACCTCATCTCTTAAAAGTTTCTCTAAAAGTGGAGACAACAGTTGATAAAGCAATCCAGGTGATAAAAAATATTGGCAAAGGGAGTATTGAAGGGAATGTAACATATAATGATGGAAGAATAAGGCTACCTGGAAATAAAAAGAAGCAGATTGTTTTTCTAATACATTGTCACCAGTGAACTCTTATCTTATTACATTTGTCCACCTGCCAGAAATATGCAAAGCTAGACACACAGAAGGAAAAATATCCTATCCCTAACCCTAATCTGTTACCTACTCACATAAGGGAACAGGTGTGCATCACTTTCCCTTCTATGGTGGCCAGAACCAGTGTAGATGGTCGCTACTTCTTGTCTAGTCATTTCATCCTCCAGATGCAGAATGGTGTAAGGAAATGTTCTGAAATGAGGTGACTAACCAGATTTTCTCTGTTACTATGACAGTGTATAGCTAATTACCCCATGGACCCTAAAGAAAAACAAAACTCATTGTCTAGACTTCTTTTCTCCATTACCTGTTCCTCCTTCCTGTCTAATTTTTCTGTTATGCATATATTTGTCATCATCTAAAGCCACCATATGTCACAAAAATTCACATTGGAGACTGTGAATATTGATGGATGTCAGGGAGATATTTAGTGAAAATTCTAAAAATAACCAATATTCAAGAAATCAATAAATTTGTTGCTAGAACACAACTTTTATACTTGTAAAAGAAGGTAATGAACAACAGTGAGTGGAGTCTAATAGTCGAGCTATGTTAGCTACTCAGTGAATCTATACATCAATGGCTTAACAAAATACAAGCTATTTCTCACGCATATCAAAGTGGCTATTTCTGGTCAGCAAGGTGTGGGGAAGAGTGACAATGATACAAAGAAAACCAAGGACTCAGCTGAAAGAGCACTGGGAATCAAAATCCAACTGGTGGAATGAGAAAGATACTGGATATTATTGTGTGAGAAGATTTTTGAGCAAAACTTGGAAGCTGTATTTATCATTTCTGCCAAAATCCCATTCGTAGAAACTCCACAACATGGTCTCCCCTAACTGCAAGAGATCTTTGGAGAGGTAATCTAGCTATGTGCTTGGGAAAGACAGGAGATGCATTTTAAGAGGAACAATAATCCACTTTTTCCCCAGTCTGTCCTCCTCGTCAGTAAAAGTTGATTTGTAGCCTTATTCAAACTCACATGCTATACAATTAGTGTCTATTCCAGGTACTGCTTACATCCCAAAGTCCAGGATCTCAATTGGAGGACATTATTCCAGTCCAGATTTGGTACCATGCACTCCAAAATTTGTGAGATAAAAATGAATTACGTGCCCTTTACCAAACTCCCACAATGTGCATTGTTGAACTAAGGACAACATAATCTTGGTAAAAATATTGTATGTTAGAAACAGAAGACTGAGAGGCATATAGCAGGCACTGGGCCCTGGTAATGATGGACTCCTGCTGAGTTCCTGTCCTAAGAAATGAGGGATTTCTTCCATTAAGCTCAGAGTTTCTGGCATGCTCCATTGGCACTTGATTCCAACCTTTAGGAGTTTCTTAATGCCACAATAACCTGTGTAATTCTGAATTGGGCACTGAAGAGTATGTACTGTGTGGGAGATGAGTACTCACTTCTGTTGCAAAAATTTAGGTCCCTAAGGAGGTTGTAGAACTCTAACACATTTAGATGAGATTTCTTCCTTTTTCTTTTCCCTCTTCTTGGCAGTATTATTTCCTAAAGAGCTTAGTAGAACTCCCCATCCATTTGCTATTAGAGAGTTACATGTGAGTAAACACAGTAAAGTTCTTTTCTAGTTGTAATTTCCAAACCTGGCTTTATTTTTCCTTCTTATCCTCTTGCAAACTGAAATGATTAGCATGTATGGGAAGAAATGTTTCCTAATTTAATTTTTACCAAAAGACTGAAAACCTTTCTTTAGCTAAGGAAAATGGTAATTTTGCCCAAAGTTTATATCGGTCACTGTTTAGCTAGGAAAATACTTTAAAATTTGTCACAGAGGGAATTACTGCATTAAATAGATGGTGGAGAATCTAAGAACTACCCAAGACTTCTTGAAATAATTCAGAACTAAAAAACAGGAAGACACTACTAGCTTTGCCTCTTTTTGAGAAGCAAATAGAAATAATGATATCCTGTATCCTGGGACTTTTTATCAACTGAAAGAAAAAGAAATCGGCAGCTCTATCTGTTGATGGGAGTGGAAGTTGAAGCTATAAGGAAAAACAAAGGCTTCCAGAAAAGTTAGCTGATATAGAAAGGAAAGGAAGAATACTTTGGCTTCCAATGTTTTGCTGATACCTTCCATTAACACTTCAATTGATCTCGGAGTCTGGAAAATAAAATATTCTGTAGTTACAATCTACTTCCTCTCCATTATAATAAGCTGATGGTGGGAGAAGGGAGCAAAATTTAGCAATAAAAAGCCCTCCTTTACTTTTTGTTATCCGTTTGTACCATTTTATCCATATTAAACAACATTGTGCTTTCATTCGATATGGGTCAACTATCTGTTATATAAAGGAAGATATCCACCTGCGTGCTGTCTTCTCTCTCTCTCCCTCCCTCTCTTTCCTCAATGAGAGCCAAAAAACTTCATTAGTCGTTGCACCAATCTTAAGTCAAGATACCTCTACGTTATAGTTAGTCTTTTCCATGAGGTCCAGATGTGGCTCCTTTTGTTTTCATAATCTACGACCTTATAAAGTTAATAATTTCTAACACTATTCATCTAAAATCATAGGAAAAGAGAAAAGAGAGGCAAAGGAATACTCAAATTGGTGATATATATAGCTGTCTGTAAAACTTATATATAGACAGCACAGTCCTTATTTCTCTAATCATGAAGCTGTCTTAGATATTTATTCTTGGTAAAGGAGGACATTCACCCTGGCCAGCAAAGAAAGACCATTCCTTGCATTTTTTTTTTCTGCATGACAAAAAAAAAAAAAAAAGTCCCAAATATCACAGAGTACTTTTCAATTTCCATTGTGATAGGACTATTGTGAGAAAGATTTATTCCTTGGGAGCCAATAAATCTGGAACAACAGAGTCCAACATTGACTGAATTGGAAGCAAAAGTTATAAAACTGAGTTACTGAAATTTGGAAGAGAGGAAGAGCAAAATATTAGAGAAGGACTCTCCAGCAATCCTTTCCCTGCAAAAAAATCAACTTGAACAATTATTCATGTGCAATAATACCTCCCCAAGAGCTAAGAAAACCATATGAGAGATTACAGCACCTGGATGTAGCAGAATAACAAGAAAAGATGAATTGAAGAGGGTAGGAAGGACAGTTTTACATCACACATGTCACCCTTCCCCCAACCATAGACAGCACAGCATAAAGAGAGAAATCATCAGCTTGGGGTAAAGAGAGGGAAGCAATCATAGGATCTCACCTTGGGCTCCAACACTGGATCCACCACAGTTTAACTGAGCACTGGGAGGATAGCCCTGACCCCCATATTCTAGGACACTACCCAAGAACTGAACCTCTAGATCTTTCCCAGGGCCACATAGAATCACACAGCTCTAGGCTCTAGGCTTTCCTATTGAACTCGATCTCCACCCTGCACCATTGCTGAGCTAATGTCAGAAGTTCTGGGCTCCAGACATCCTTCAGCAGCAAATAGTCTTCAGCAGCCCCTTAGCTTCAGGCACTGCAGTGCTCTGTCTCGCTTAACAGGTCCCTGGCTTCTGGCAGCACCATGTTGGTTGCATCTGTCACAAGCTTCTAGTCCACCCCAAACAAAATCAGTCTGTGAAGAGTTGAATAAGTGCCTCCTTCAAAGGAGCATTCATGGATTCATGACCACTAGGATCAAGAACAATCAGGGAAACATGATATCACCAAATAAACAAACAAACAAAAAAATTAAGACATTAAATATGAAATGTCCGATTTGAAAGCAAAATTTAATTATATTTCAAACAAGAAGCAGTACAGTTAAACAAAGTATGCACCTAAACTATTGACACAGTTCTGCCATCTTAACAGTAGCTTGGTTATACCAGCAGTGAAGAAGCCTGGAGAGCAAGTAGTGATGAAATCCTGAAAGATGTTTTCCATAGTTCTTTCAGAATTGAATATTTTACCTTGCAAGAAGTGCTCCAAAGCCTGGAAGAGGTGGTAGTCAGTTGGTGCAAGGTCTGGTGAATATGGAGGATGACAGAGAGTTTCAAGTCCAGGCTCTGTAGTTTGAGTAGTGTTGTCTATGAGACATGTGGTTGAACATTGTCTTGCAAGAGAATTGGCCTATCTCTGTTGACCAAGCTCAGCTGCTTAATTTCAAGAATCCTCATCATCTCTTCCAACTGGTTGCAGTAGATATCCACTGTAATTGTTTCACCAGGTTTCATGATTCTATAGTAGATAATACTAGGCCTGGATCACCAGACACCATTAGCTTTTTTTTTGATGAATATTCAGTTTTGGACAGAATTTTGGCACTTCATTTTTATTCAAGCATTGTGCCGAATGCTTGTAATTTTCAAAACATATCCATTTTTCATCACACATAACAACACAGAGTAGAAATGATTGGCTTTTATGTTGTGACAGCAAAGAAAGGCAAGCTTCAAGATGATTTCTCTTCTGATGCTAGTTTAATTCATGCAGTACCCATCTATCCAGATCCTTTACCTTGCCAATTTTTTTCAAATTGTCTCATATTGTTGAAATAGTAACATCAAATGTTGCTGCTAATTCATGTGTAGGTTGAGATAGATTCGATTTCACTGTAGCTTTCAGCTCATTATTATCCACCTTGTTCTCATGTTCAAGATTAAAATCATCAGAACAGGCTGGGCATGGTGGCTCACGCCTGTAATCCTAGCACTCTGGGAGGCCGAGGCGGGTGGATTGTTTGAGCTCAGGAGTTCGACACCAGCCTGAGCAAGAGTGAGATCCCGTCTCTACTAAAAAAATTGAAAGAAATTAGCTAGACAACTACAAAAATATATACAGAAAAAAATAGCCAGGCATTTTGGCCCATGCCTATAGTCCCAGCTACTTGGGAGGCTGAAGCAGTAGGATCGCTTGAGCCCAGGAGTTTGAGGTTGCTGTGAGCTAGGCTAACGCCACGGCACTCACTCTAGCCAGGGCAACAGAGAGAGACTGTGTCTCAAAAAAAAAAAA
>RJWJ010021810.1:0-27517 GCA_004363605.1 Indri indri | reverse complement strand
TCAAAATCATTTCTTTTAGCTGTCTTGACATATGCATTACATTGTTATTTACTATAGTCACTCTACTATATAGTAGAACACCAAAACTTATTCTTCCTGTTTAATCCATTGACCAGTCCCTCCCTTCTACCGGACCCTCCCCAGCCTCTGGTAGCCACTATTCTACTCTTTACTTCTATGAAATCCAGCTTTTTAGGATTCTACTTATGAGTGAGATTGTGCAGTGTTTGTCTCTTGGTGCCTGCCTTATTTCACTTAACATAATATCCTCCAGGTTCATTGATGTTGCTGCGAATGACACTATTGCCTTATTTATATCTTACATTTTCTTTATCAATTCATCTGTAGATGGACATTTAGGTTGATTCTATTATCTTGGTTATTGTGAATAGCACTGCAATAAACATGGGTGTACAGATGTCTCTTTGACATGCTGATCTCAATAATGCTTGGCTTTTGGTCCAATAATTGGAATTTTGACAGCACAAGGAATTTTCAAGTTCCATCTGCCATCTGCCCTAATGAGTGTTACCTTATTTTCTGTTAATTAGACCTCTAGCTATCACATGTCTGATTTAGGTAAGTAAAGTATGTGCGTGTGTGTGTGGGGGGGGATCTTTCTTATTCATAATAATATTATAATAGATATAGACCAAGAAAAATGGGATATTTATAAAGTTAATAATTAGACATTTTTGTCCCAATTTGGGAAATGTATATTTGTTTTTAAATAGATTTTTTTCAATCACCTCTCTTAGTTTCTTAACCAAGGGTAAGAAATTCAAGATCTACTTACCATACTCACATTTTCCCAATTTATGTATGGAATTCGCAAGTTGTCTTAGACTTCTCATGCATAAAAATTACCAACAATGATCCTAGGACTTGTTCTTTCTTATTTCCCTATCATGGGGTCTGCTTCAAAGTTTCAATTTTCTTTGATATTTTTATTTGGGAGAATATGTGAATATGTCATATACTTAAAGGAAATCTCCTGTTTCAAAATAAGTATCTAGCCCTCTTTGCTTCTGTTATGTTGTGATTTCTAATGCTGCTATTAAGCTCTAGATCTTTTGTGTCTTTATTTTTCATTTCTTAAGACTCAAAAAGGAAGTAGAGAGGGACTGAACATCTGTATGCTTTCTTCTTCCAAGTCTCCATTCTCAAGAAAAAGACATGCATGCTCGATATAATTACCAGTGGATTTACCCAGGTAAACAGTCACTGTTGTAATTTTCCTTGAAAGGCATTAATATTGCAGAAGGTTTTTTGTTAGCTAAATCCTTTTGTAATACTAATGTGAATCTTCACATTTCTCTCTAATCTGTCCACATAATTTCATTTTGCAACACAAAGAGCTATAAATAAGGTAAATGACTTTCCTTAATATACAGTACATAAAGAAGGAAAGTGTGGAAATGACTTCCTTCTGCTCCCATTGGTACCCACAGTCTCATTCCTCCATATTTGGTCTGAATGCAGGCTAATCTTATGTCAATGACATTTCTTATCTTAAGACACAGGTTGTCAGCAACGGGCTTTTAATTAAATCTTCCTTTTGTGTCACGACTTGGCTAGGCCTCATCCTCCATTGTGACTCTTGCTCTAGAGCAAGGCTTGGCAAACTCTGGCATGCAGGCCAGACGTGGCCTGCTACTTATGTTTGCAAAAAAAAGCTTTATGCGAACACGGGCACAGCTTTTGTATATGGCTGCTTTCCCACTACAACGACAGAATTAAGCACTTGCAACAGACTTTGGCCGACAAAGCCTAAACCATGTACTGTATGGCCTTTAAAATAAACACTTTCCAGCCTCTGTCCCAGTGTAAAGGTGGGGACTGGGAATGTGTTGGAAGAACAGAATTGGTTTTCAGGGCATCATTCAAAAAGAGCATATGTACCACCCAGGCCTAGAACAATATGTGGAACAAATTCCACAGAACTTCACTGGACCACATCTGAACATACATGCCTTCTTTCCCATTGGCCTCTCTACCCAAAGATTCTATATTACCGGTACAGGCGTATTTCCTCTGAACACCTAGTCCACAGAGAAGAGGTTTAATTTTTAGAGGCTTAAGGCCTTTGTCTCGTTAGAGAGTAAGATGTTCACTAAAAACTTGAAATTAAAACAATTTGAACTCTTGTTGGAAGCGCATTTTAACTCAAATATGAGCCTAAGCACAATCTGAGTATCTGAACCTAAACACATAAGTGTGATTAGTATGATTCTTATTTCTTTGTTCACAAGGTGAGAGGATCGTAACAACACACTTTGCAAAATTCACCTTACCTAGACTAACACTTGCTCCCTTTTTCTTACCTTCAAAGGGACCCAATCTCAAAAAAAATTTTAAGAAGTATCTAAGAAATATGCTGAATAAACAGACAGCATAAGAGTGGTTAGAATGCAGGGAAGAAGGCCAAGACTTTTGGGTGATAGAGAAGAGAAATCAGACCATGTTTGAGTTAAATGCATCTTCCCTGACTGTCTGCAATGCCAGCCTTTCATACCTGAAGCATTCATTTAGCATGCCGTAAACTTTAGGAACAAACATCTCCATGAAACTAAGGGTATTGGGCATTAGTTCATGAAATAGTTTGGAAATCTCCTGGCCTTTTCAATTCACAAGCCAAGCAGTTCATAAATCTATTACATTCCTGCAGAGCTAATCAATGAGATCCAAATTGTTAACTAAGTTTGCCAGGTATCTGGAGTTTCTTTCTCTCTCTCCCTCAAAAAAAAAAAAAAAATATATATATATATATATATATATAGACATATATATATAGTTATTTTTTTACCTGTTTAAACATAAACATCTACTAAAAATAGCCAGGCTGAAGCATTCTGGAAAGATGGCAGTCTTGTAATTTTTGAATCTCCCTAAATTGTACCAAAAACTAGACAGCAATTAGAACAGAAACCCAAAAACCTGGAGTCAACATCAACAAAACAATTAGGCAAAAATGACTCATCACTAACTCCAACATTTGCATAGATGGAGACAAACCACTGACAGCAACAAAATCCACAAAGACTCAGTCACTGAGTAGGGAGAGTCAGAGGGAAGGTAACATGATTACAACTACTCTGAAAACTAAACAACCCCCTTCACCCCCGTCATAAGCCACTACTCATTGGACACCACCATTGGCCAATCGGAGAAGAGTAACTGAAACTGAAACGGGAGTGAACAGTCATCAATTGACTGCGTGTGAAGGTTCAAAAATGTTCGATGGCAGTGGAGTTATCTGAGCCCCTTAAACACTGAAAACAAACTGAAACCCCCTTTCAGAATAGAGTTTCACTGAAAGAAACTTCTAGCACTATAATCCATACTCTGGAGAAATTTCAAAAGAGTGGAAAAATAGTAGGAGAAAATAAGAAGTTTTATCTAAAATTGGAAGAGAAGAAACTGGCATAGCTCAGAAATTAGTCATAGTTTTTATTACCTGATGAATGTATCAGAATAGTCTCAAGAGCTATAAAGGTAGGAAAGCAATTTCTCCTAAAATTACCATGAAAAAAAAAAATCTCACCCAAAAAGCCAGAATCGACCTATGCGAAAGTATCTCATCATTGATTCTAACATTTGCATGGATGGAGACAAACCACCGACCACAAAATGAACAACGTCAAATATTGCTGCTGCATCTTATACAAAGTTACTTTAGGGAGAAAGAAACTAAGGAGCAGCATAGCCATTCCACAGAGAATGCAGGCAATCAGGAAAGAACACCCACTGAACAGGTGAAAATAGCAACTTAATATTTCACAAACCATTAAAGAAAGTTTAAAAAAATTATATCATCAATTTAAAAAAAGCGCAAACTAGAAACATCACTCAGAAATGAGGTGAATGGACAAAAGGAAGATTTGAAAAGTGCAGATTGCCTAGAAACAGAGCCTTCGACAGAAATTTTGGTGTATATGATTTATTGAGAACATGTCCTTCAAAAAAAACAAAATCTAAGAGAAAGTGGGGAAAGCTAGGTAGGAAAGTGTCAGTCTGAGTAATTATGTGGCCTTGGGTCAAGTTTAGACTTGATCTCATCCAAGGTGTGGAGGAGGAAGCTCACCTTGGAGGATATATACACTGCCGAGTTGTTTCTGCGTTTAGGCAAGACATCTAGTAGATCATATCCTAATTAGAGAGTCAGTGGTTGGCCATACTCACAGGAGAGCGTTACCTGTCAGCAGACCCACATGGGGAGGCTACAGTTCTCCATGGCCAAGCTCCAGGAAAGAGGATGAGAGAAGTCCCAGGCAAGAACACACATTCCTGCTGTTGTTATCTAAAGCTCTAGCAGTTTTTAAAGAAATAATGCTTCTCAATCTGTTATCTATGTGGTTGATTTCCAAAGGCTGAAATTGTTGTTTTCACAATTTTGTTCATTTTTATCCTTTTTTTTTTTTTTGCAAAAAAGACTTTCCAATTTCTTTATGCTGTCATACCAAAATTCACTAGTTTTTTAAAAAAAATTATTGATTTTTTGGTATAATAAAATTGTGGTTGTGATTTTAAAGAGTCTATCAACATGAGATATGTACTGAGATAATTACGAAAAAATTATCCAATGCTGATATTTGCTTTAAAATAATTTGTGTCTCAAAGAGCAGGCAGAAATATAAATGAAGCCTACATATGAGTTAATAATTGTTGAATCATGGTAATGGGCGCCTGGAAATTCATCACAGTTTTCTCTAGTTTTACATATATTATGTATATAAATTAATATATTAATATGGATATAACAAAATTTCACTTTATATAAATAAAATAAAATGAATGTTAAATAAGAGAGAAGGCATTAAATGCTAGAATACTATTAGTTATGTGCAGTATCAGAAATAGAAAAAAAGCAAACATGACTCATTCTAACACGTATATTACAGTGAATTACTACATAGGTAACTCAACTTCCCTCAACAGAGTAATTCAAACTCCTTTGAAAGGCAACCTATTAATTAGCCTACTGAGATTACAATAGCGATGTCTATCATCTCTATATTTGCATTACTCCTTTCTCAAAAACTATCATATCATAAATATTATAGCTTTGCATTTATTGAGTGCTCACTTGAACCAGGTATTATATTTAGCATTTGGTACATATTGCCACGGGACAATCCTTGAGGTTCAGAGTTTCTGATGGGCCTGTCACTATTTTCTGCTCTTCTCTACTCTTGATGCTTGGAGAAAAAAAATGTAGCAGAAAAAAAAATAAGTTTGATTAATAATCCTCTATTCAATCTTTTTTATCAGTTAAGGATGGTTTTGGAAACTTTGAAGCGCTACAGACTGAGACAGGTGAATAAGGTAGGAAACCTGTTTTGATTGATGCCACTCCCTAAAAGATTTCTGAATGTAGAAGTCTTTCCAAAACTAAATCAAGGCCCCAGAAAAAAATCTTCAGCAAGAAATGGTCCTCAAGGCTTATTGTACATGCCCAGCTTAATCCTGGGAATCTCTTAGGTCTGCAGTGTAAGCCGTGGTGTCTTGGTAATGACTTAGACGCTGCATTCCAGAAAACAATTAGCTGTTAGATGACGTTAGGGCAGCTAGGTGCTTTGAGCACCCATGGTGAGTTGGCACGGGGACAAGTCTAATGACCTTTGATTTACAAGCCAGTTCAATTCTTACCTCTCACAAAAAAGGATTCCGCTATCTGTCGAAGTTTTAAATCTCTTACAGCTGACTTTGGAAACAGATATCTTTGAAAATCTCCTTCTCTGCTGACACAGAATATGATTTATCAGTCTATATAAGGAGCATGTTGTTTTTGTCTTCCTGTGAATATTTTGACTTCCAGCTTGACAGCTCACACATTGTGGAACCATTTCAACATTATTACCTCTGCTTATATAGGCCTGGGAATTTGTCCATGATGAAATACTCAGTTGCATGAGGATATGCCTTTGAGCGCCTGACAAAGTCCTTGAAAAGGATCGTGCCTGAAAGCACAACGTGAATGGGAAAGTGAGGCAGGGGAAGAGTTAGCCTCATCTGGTTAGGGAAACCAGAAACCGAATCTTCTCCCTGTAAGATGACTGACTTGTCCTGCATCACAGAATGCACAAATACTTTCCAATGCGCCTTGAAGATCAATAATGTGAATTCTGGACTTCAAATGAGAGAACAGAAAGGGAAGTAAATGAAAGTTGGATCAGCTAGAATTCCTTCATATGTATGCAATCTGCATTTATTTACCTGGCACACTAAAATCTTCTTCTTTTTTTTATGGTAGAATAGTATTTTTCTTTAACTTTACCATAATGGGGTGTTATGTCATAATTAACTGTGCTCTGAACTTAAGATTTAATAACTTTTACTCCTTAGAGAGTTATTTTGTTTTTGTTTGTATATAATTATCTCCACTCCAACATTCCTGATTAAGACTTATCTGAAAAAGTTTACTGCTAGCTCATAATTTTTTGATGACACATTTTGGGTTAGCTGATGCCGTCCGAGAGAAATGAGAGGACATTCTTACCTAAGAAAAAACATTTTCATTGCATACTGCCAAGCACTCATCAAGTTTCAAGAAGGATTTACTTTGCTGTTTAAGCTGTGTTATTTCCATAACGGCAGATGTGAATTGCAGTTTGGAATAGGAGGATGTACTAGTCCAGGCATACTGTAATTTATCTTTGGTCTTTAAGTTAAGCTATTTTGAATTTAAAGCATCCAACTCTCTTCAATTCTTTGTTCAAGCAACACCTCAATGAGTCCACATAGTAAATGCGATCCCCTTACTCCGCTCTCATTTTTCTTTTTCCATAGCATTCATCACCTTCCAAAAGATACATACATAGTTTACACCTTTATTATTTATTGTTTATTATCTGCTCCACTGCTAGAATGGAAACTTTGTATGGCCAAGGATATTTATTTTACTCTTTGATATAGCTTTATATTAATAAAATATCATGCATATGGTAGACATTCAATACTTCTCAAATCAATAATAGTCCTGATGCAAACAGTACAAAGGTAATTTTCTGTTGTTCCACAGAGTTGGAAATGTGGCTGGTTTTACATAATAAACATATAAAAGACACCAAATTTCAAAGTCTAGCTAATCTAATGCCTAAGATTTCCTTATTCCTTCTGAATCATGCTAACTTATTCAGAGCACATGTAATAATGGGCTCATGTACCAGATACATTACTGTCTGAGACTTCTTGGCTAGTCCTTTATTTGGTGACCTAATTATTTTTAATCCCTTTTCAAGTTAGTTTTTAAAGAAAATCTCTAAACAATGATCATACATGAATCTTCTTCTTTTTATATTCTATTACATCTGAGAAGTTTACGAAAAAATTTGTGTTTGGGTTTGTATGTGCGTGCGTATTTTACAACATACCATCTGACAAAAGCTCTTTATTGAAAAGAGTACTGAGTACTGGAGTACTAAATAGTGGATATTTTTATAACAAGTGTAAAAACACTGTATTATTCTTTTTTCCTAGTAAAATCAGGCTGTCTTTCTCAGCTACTTTGGAGACTGATTCAGGAAAAAGGAACACTGGTGATAGCGTTGAATTGCTCTATCATCTCATCCTTTTTAATCCAAATGCCTTGGGTCTTTAATATCACTGTCTAATGGCTCTTTTTTCCTAATAGGACTTTAGACTCCACCTTAAAAATTGTCTTAGCACTGTTTGAATATTCACAGGATCATGGGACACCAGTGCTTAACAATGAACCTACCCCTATTCTCTGACTCTGGCCTGCTAATTAAGATGTCTTACCAGCCTCTGCGTGTCCTCCTGGAAAAGCTTGTTACCACAGTCTGCTCAGGGTCACTAAATAGTGCCATGAGTTTTGGGAGGAAGGAGGTGGATAGCCCTCCTCAAACACAGGTAGTATGCTGCTTTCTAGGCCCTAGAGGTATGCTACTTGGGCCCAAAGTCTCCAGAAATTTTCATGAATGTAATTGGTTTAAAGCCAACCCATCATGTCAGGTTGGGGATGTGGAGCAGTAGCAAGTCTCGGTGGATCACCTCCTTTCTTATCTATCTTTTGTACTCTCTTGTGTACCCCAAATTGCCAAACAATACATCCTATTCTTCAGGAAAGAAACAAAAGCCCCATGTATATCTTAAGGTTTACCATTTTATATCAGTGGCAAAAACAGCCATTCACCTTGAGCTTGGTTAGGACACCTGAAACTCTAGAATGGGTTCCCCTGCCTTCCTTGATATGAAGTTCAGTTTGGATGCAGAGGACAATTTACAGGGAATATAGGGGTATCAATCTACCAATCATAGCAGAGAGGCAGAGCCAAAATGTTATTATACCATCTTTTGTTCCTTCTTTATTTTGTAGTAAAAATTAAAAGTTATGAGTACCTTTTAATACAATAATAATAATAATAATAATACCTTTTAGCAAAAATTAGTCATGGGTATGCACCGATAGGAATGCAAGGCAACATTGACACAGAACTCGAACAATAACCGAGGACTCAATCATAACATTCATTTATTTAATGAATGTAATTCAAACTCACAGAGCACTTAATATGTGGCCAGGTACCAGACGATTAAAGAATACTCTGTGCCACCAATGATCTCTTTCTGGAGGCAGCTGTGTGTCAAGTATTTAGTGCAAGAGGGCCATTGTACCAGAGGCTTGCACGGGAATACAAACAGCAATAGTCCCTAACAACAAGAAATATTTATTTCACCTATTATCAATAGACATATTACTATAATAGATCCTAAGGGGTACAAAAAATGAATTAGCCATAACCATTTATCATGAAGATGGTATAATATAAAATAGGAATACACGTACTTACTAGTAAGGCTATAGGAGGTATCAGGTTTACTGAATGAACTCAAGAGTAGTGAATAGATACTTTATAACAAAATAAAAATAAAATGGAAGGCAAAGAACTATGATTGTATAAGAGTAAGAATTTTCTCGATTTTTTTCTGTGAATAGTTTTGAAGCAAAAACAGAGGCTCTAGAGTAAGGCAGAAAACATGAGGTTGACATGTGACAGTCTGAAAAAGTCCTTAATGTTTCTTTCATAATCAATCACTAGAAATATGAAACAAGCACAAGGCTATCTTTTAAAGCAGAAATAATTTAGCTGAAATTGATCACTTAAGAAAGACAAAGTATCACTGGACCCAAAAGTGGCAATTTATGCTAGTTGAAATGTCTCCAAACAAAACCTACCAAGGCAAAGGATGAGACTGAATTAATTTGTATATAACCACAGTCACATTTATCTTCAGCTGATCCAGAGACAAAGAGCAGACAATTTTACAGTACTCCGAATGGTTTAGATGTCACCTAGGAAGGACGTAAAGGACTAACGATGCTTCATAACTGTGAAAATAGAGTTATTTAAGAACAATTTTAAAAAGCGGTTTTGTAATTAATATTAGGCCTTAAAACACTGAGTTAAAATGTCACTGCAAGTTAACTAATGAAAGCAATATGAAAAGAGCATAAAATTAATATAAAGAATTACATATTTGAAGATGGCACTATTCTTATTATGAGTATGATTTATTTTGTCAGAAATATAACAAGTTCAAAAATGTATGCATGAACATATTAGCTAAGGCAATTTTTAAAACTTAAAGAGAAAGTAAAGAAATGTGTAATATAATGTAAAAAAATCACTTAATAAAATTATCTTTTAAACCACAGAACAGTCTATATTGGTAATTTAAGGAGGAAATTCTTAAAGATGTTAGTAAAAACTGACTCCTAGTCACTAAGATTGACTTTTCTCAAGGAGAAGAGAATAACAAGCATAGCTGATGTTTCTTCAGCATTTCTCAGATATGTCACAAAAAGAAGCTCTGACGAGCAGAGAGAGCTTACAGTCAAGAACCGGGACAAATATGCCCAAGACTATTACTGATGCTTCCAGATCAATATAATATGTCTGTGAGAAGTGTCCAGATTGTTCAATTGATGAAAACTCAAACATAAAAAGACAGTGCAAGATGTATAAGTCTAAATCTAACTACGTTTGGGGATGCATTATTCATATCATTTAAGTCTATTTTTTATAATAAATATTTGCAATTCTAAAGCAAAGTCAGGTTTTTGATTACTTTGTCAAAATTTTAAAGCCACCTTTGCAGTGCACTGGGTACTAATTATACAAAAGGGCGTCTTGTCCTTGAGTCTCGCCCCACCACAAGAAGCAACGGACTCTGTGGAGGACTGGTCAGGGCACAATACAAGGTTTCCTGTGGGTCCCAGTTGGGAAAAGCTCAAGAGCAGCGGCATTCACCAACCTTAAGAAATAGATATGGCAGCACAGATAAATAGATAGATAAGTGATGTTGTATTCCCACGTCACCATCAAACTGTTAAAGGCAAGTCAATCACCAATGTAGAAGCTTAAACAGCAAACATTTGCTGCTCCAGTGAACAAATTATGCTAACCATGTCATATACAATATTTCATTTCATTTAAATTAAATTAGTAAGACTCATCTCTTCCTAACTCTGCTTTATTAAACAATCCTTATTCTTTTAAGTTCCACCAAGGCGAACGTCAGATTCAGACATCTGTTGCATGTTTTCTAAAAAGATCTTATGACTTGTCTAGAAGGATGGATCAAACAATTCCCAACTATCTCTTTGGGCAACTTATGGGGTTTTTATATCGTATTAAAAGCAAGCTGTACCCTTTTAACAAAAGGGAACCTTAAAAACTAAAAAGCAGTCAGAATCCTAGAACAGCCTGTGACATGGAAAGCCTTCAGAATCATGATGATGCCTCCCTCGTTAGCTGTCAGAACATCGTCAACTGTCACGCGAGAGTCTTTTCACCTTTTAAAAAGAATGATGTTGAAATATGGCATCATTACAAAGTATTTAATCAATTACTTTTTCTGAAATTTTTAACCGTGAGTCAGAATTTCTTTCACTTCACCAAAAGAAAAAAAGAATCAGAATTATTTTTTAAGTTTCTTTGCTTTGCTGAGATCTGTACAGAAAACATTTGTGGGGAGAGAGAGAAGAAAGTGCAGGAAAGGGGAGAGGGAGATGGAGGAGGAGGAGGAGGAGGAGGAGGAAGGAAAGAGCAATGCTGTCTGGCTCTATCCCTGTCTGAAAAAGCACAAGAATGATAGGAAAGGGAATAGGAAGTACTACCTGGCAGTTTCTGACATTTCTGCCAACAAATTTCCCCATGACATATGGACAACAGGAAATAAAATGTGATTGAAAATGCAGCACAGTCAAGATTTGTGTGTGTAACATTTGTATATACGACATTTCTTAATAGAACAGAATATACATTTAGAGCTTCACAATGAGGGAAGGTTTTCAAACCTGCTTCTTGCTAACATGGAATGTATAAATATCTATTAACTCCTCAGTTTGTGTGGCTTATTGGTGGGCAGAGTGTCAGGTTCGGACCATAACACGGGAATCACTGTGGTCGGCTGCCAGCTCAGGACCGCTAATGGCTGTCCACAGCAGCAGGGAAAGCCATGCTAGGGAAAATCAGATGTCATCAGTCCTGGTTTGAAGCTGAGTTTTATACGTTTAAAAACTGAAGACAGAGATCAGAGTTAAAAATGAAGGAGCGCTTGTGAGTAACAAAATTTGCGGATTTCATTGAACCTTCCGTGCTATGACACAAAAATAGAATTAGGCTGATCAAAACGTATGTCAGCTTGTGCTTGAGTATATCTTGAAGAACGTCTTGGCCCATTCAAAAAATATATTATGACCATTTCTTCATCTTCTGATAAGCAGCTGTGACACATTTCATTAGATTATTCATATTTCTTGAATATATGTCCATTATCCATGCAAAATAAATCCTTTTGGAGGTCTGTCACTCCTAAAGAAAGGTTATGCTCCCTTTTATTGGAAAAATAAATATATATGCAATCCTTCACATTTTCCTTTAATGCGTGTCCAGGTTACCATTAATCTCAATAAAGACATAACTTAATGATTTGGCTTTACTTTATCCATTCTTGCCAAATTAAATATTTAAATTCTGTTTTAACGTTAATGGTCTAATTAAATATGTCCGTAGTAGTAAAGTATCTCAATTTCTTTTCAGAAATAAAAGCAGTTTAAACAGTTGTTTTTATTTTATCATGAAAATTCAAGGTATTTATTTACCACCCCCACCCCGCCCACCCAATTTACTGAAGAAAAATCACAGGTGTTCTACATGTATTTCCCCAGAAATTTTAAACAAGTTAAATTGTTCCTATAGGATTTTGATATCTCTGCGTTCATTCTTAGAGCAAGAAGATGCCAAAATATATTTTTGAAAGAAGCAAGAATTTTTGAAAGAAATAGAATCTAACATAGAGATTAAATGTGTCCCTTATACAGTGTACAGTTGAATTTTAAAAGTTAGTCTGACAATCATTGTTTTTAACTTGAGCATTTAGTTCATTGCAGTTAACCTAAAAATTATATATTTAATAGTTTATATCTACCATAGTATTTTATTGTTTCTACTTAACCTGTTTCGTTTTATTTGTCCCCTTTCCCTTTTCCTGCCTTATTCTGAATTTATTATTACCATTATTACATTGTTTCTCTATTCATTTGGAAGTAATATATTTGTTAGTGGTTACTCTGGAAATTGCAATGTGCATTCTTAATTCACTAATGTAATCTGCATTAGCCAATATTTTATTTGTCTCCTTCAAAATACAAGTACATTAGAAAATTTAACTCCATGTGGCAGTCATAGAAATACATTTCTCAGATCTCCCACCATGGGGAGCATAGTTGACTCTAAGTCCCAGCTACTGCCTTTCTGGACCCTCCACCAATTTCATGGGAAGGCTGCACTGCTGCTAGGCTGTTCCCATGCTTTCCCCAGACTGACCACATTGAGGGTTGTAGTGTCAGCTCATTCCTGCCCCATGCCGGATTCCCTGATGGGCAACTTTTGCTTGAGAACTCCCCATAGGCCTGGTTAAAACATTCTTGGATGTTTCATGTGCTGCGGTCTGGTACTCTTCTTACCTTACACTCCTTCTTCCTCTTCTCTTTTTACTTGTGTCAGAACAATATTGTGGTCTGAAGGTTCTCCTCACCTTCCCAGTCACCCACTTTATCCCTCATAGATGTTGCCCCCAATCAATCTTTGCACATCTAATCCCATTTGATATCTACTTCTCAAGGTCCCAAACTAACACAATTCACTTATTTACTTCCTGACTTACATGATGTTGTTGTTGGATATATTATTTCTCTCCTTTTTTAATCCCATGAGACAATGCTATTTTGTTACACAATCAAGGTTCATATAGACAAAACCAGTATTTTTTTTTTTTTTTTTTTTTTGAGACAGAGTCTCACTCTCTTGCCTGGGGCGAGTGCTGTGGCGTCAGCCTAGCTCACAGCAACCTCAAACTCCTGGGCTCAAGCAATCCTACTATCTCAGCCTCCCGAGTAGCTGGGAATACAGGCATGAGCCACCATGCCCGGCTGATTTTTTCTATATATATATTTTTAGCTGTCCAATTAATTTTCTTTCTATTTTTGGTAGAGATGGGGTCTCGCTCTTGCTCAGGCTGGTCCCGAACTCCTGAGCTCAGGACAATCCGCCCACCTCGGCCTCCCAGAGTGCTAGGATTACAGGCGTGAGCCACCGCGCCCGGCGACAAAACCAGTATTTACTAATTTTTGTGCTTTATTCCTTTTGCATTTCAGCTCTTCCATCAGAAATACTTTTTCTACTGGAGGAATTTCCCCAGGATTCATTAGGCTTTTTTATTTTTTGGATTAAAATTCTTTTGAAATTCTGATTCTATATGCATTAAATCCCGTATCTTTTAACTATTTTATATTCCTATTACTTTGCCTCACTAGATGGCGTGGGAAATTTCTTCTGATTTACCTTCCAGCTCATAAATTTTCTTTTTAGGTATTTCAAAATGGCTAATATATTTAACCATTTTATTGTTAATATTAGCTCTATTTTTTATTTCTAGAATTTCCATTTTTAACAAATATTCTGTAAACTTTTCTTGTTAGTATTTCTAAGCTTGTTTTAATTTATTAATATAATTAGAATATTTACATTTTTCTTTTGGTTACTTCCAACATTTGAAGACTTTGGCTATGTTTTTGTTTTGCTTTGTTCTTTGCTTTGTTTTGCTGTTTGCTTTTCGCACATGGTGATTTGCCTCCTTGTAAATTCACAACGAGGATTTTTCGGATACACTAGGAGATGTAAGTTTGGGCTGTTTATCCATAAGAAGGATTCCTAGTGACTGCAAATTTCCAGTGGTTGTGTGTCGCAACCTATACTCCAGTTAGCTCTGCTCTGTGTTGAAGAATCTTTCCTTCCTTCCCTCAGAAAAAAAAAAAAAAAAAAAGCCTAAGTTCAAGTTCACAAAGTTTGGCAATATGTCATCAGCACAAAAGCAGCCTCAGAACCCTGCTCAGAACCCAAGTCTGTGTTCCTACTTTGATTTAGACTTTAGCTTGATAATTCTTTACTCTATTGTCAGTTCTTTGATACTTTAAAAAATATTTTAAAAATATATTCCATTAAAGGTCTGTAATTGTTTTCAGTGGAGTACTTTGTCTAAATACTTTAGCTCATTTTATGATTGGAAAGGGAATTTCTAACACAGAGCTTATAAAAGTAATATAAAAATAGTTAATTTTAGAATCATATTCATAGAAGTTTTATTTTTTATTCATTTTATTTTTTATTTTTTATTTTTTTTGAGACAGATTCTCACTCTGTCGCTGGGGCTAGAGTGAGTGCCGTGGCATCAGCCTAGCTCACAGCAACCTCAAACTCCTGGGCTCAAGTGATTCTTCTGCCTCAGCCTCCTGAGTAGCTGGGACTACAGACACGTGCCACCATGCCTGGCTAATTTTTTCTATATATTTTTAGTTGTCCAGATAATTTCTTTCTATTTTTTTTTAGTAGAGACAGGGTCTTGCTCTTGCTCAAGCTGGTCTCGAACTCCTGAGCTCAAGCAATTCTCCTCCCGCCTCGGCCTCCCAGAGTGCTAGGATTACAGGCATAAGCCACTGCGCCCGGCCCATATTCATAGAAGTTTTTGCAGACATTTTGAATTAATTTTCTAGGTGCCTTAAAATGTTTGGTATAGGCCATATTGAGATTATCAAACAAAAAAGATGTTATTTTTAGTTATCTTACCAGAAAAATTATAATTCTGACATCATGGGCACAGAATTGATTATTTAGATATTGAAAATATAGTAACTCCTACCATGTCTTGCATCAGATAGATCTATAATCTAAATAGAAAGGGGAATGTGTTTTTCATATTGTAGCAGATATGCCTATTTTTTAAACTATCACAATTGAGTGATGGAAGTATCTCAGCTATTTCACAAAAAAATACTAACCAACTCAAAATTTGATTTCTGCATCCACCATATAGTATGCTTATGTGAGCACATCTTTTAGCAAAGCTTAACATATTGATATGGGCCCCCTCATAATAAAAATTACTACATAATGGGTGAATGCCTTAGTAGATAATGGTTTGTAATATGCAGACTCTACTGTGAAAGAGTTAACCTAAGTCAGTAGGAGTTGAGCAAATAAATGGTCATTGGATAAATTATGTTTATCAGATAGTAAATGAAGTAGCAATGAGCCTTCCCCTGCCTTGGGATAGTCACAACCATTATTTGGCCTGTGCTTTGCATTTATTCAGAAAGCGAGTCTAGACAGACCAAGCTCACTATCAATTGAATAAAGAAAATATAATCTATTGAGAAGCATGAAAATAGCAGAGGTCATCCTACAGGAAGTATAAGACAGACTGATCTAGTTATAGACCTATTTATTTTAGCTTTACAATTCATTATGCATTGCCCTAGAGGGAAGAGGGAAAACACCGCTTCATCTTTATTTCTTAAGTTTATCTTGTCAGTCTTCTTTCTTTCCCTGCTCAAGATTTTGACCTCATAGACATTTTGGTTCTACTGAGATCCAATAGAACCTCCACCGACACAGAATTTCTTGTTTTTCCATTCATTGACTAATTTATGCATTTGAGAGAAATGTATTGAGCAAATACTATATGCTCAGTAATGCCTAGGAGCTAGGGATCCAGTGGTTAAGAAGACAGATCCAAATCCTATTTGACAAGCCAATTTTCTAAAGCGAGAAAAGAGAAAATAAACATGTGGAGTGGTAAATAAGATAATTTCTGAGAGTGAAAATAAATGCTATAAAGAATATAAAATAAAGCCTTGGTAGAGAAAGTCATGGAGGTTGGGTGGTGGAATGAGGGTCTGTGCTTGTAGCTGCAGGAATCACAGAAAGTCTGTCTGAAGAGATAACCTTTGGGCTGAGACTGGAGGTGTGGAGGAGACAGCCAAGCCGGGATTGACTTAGATATTAAATGAAACTCTCTTGGGCCGGGAACTGGCACATGATACACGCCATCTCCCACCTTCTCTTCTTTTGAACCAAATACCCTAGGTCTGTCTGTCCTCTTAATTCAAAGGAA
Organism: Indri indri; assembly: GCA_004363605.1. NCBI lineage: Eukaryota > Metazoa > Chordata > Mammalia > Primates > Indriidae > Indri > Indri indri. The sequence goes on along the minus strand of RJWJ010021810.1, from coordinate 11,038 downwards.
AAAGTAACATCGGAGGAAAACAATAGTAAGTGGATCTTGTGGAAAAGAAAAAAGTTCATTTTATACACGTAAACGCCAATAGAAATATTAAACTCTTATAGAAGAACACAAATGTAGAAAAGGAATCCGGTAAAGTTTTAAGAAGAGATACAAAGGTTTCTGTTTTTAAAAGTCCACGTGGAAAGTAAAGGCACTAGATTTGTTAACCTTGTACACAGGAAGCTGAAGTGCACTCTCAGGCATATGTGATACTGTTAGACTGAGGAGGATGACCAAGTGTTCTTTTTAATCCCCAAAGACATTTATGTTTGCCTGAGAGTGGGCATGGGAGAAATGTCCTAATTAGAGTCTGCCTAGATATTGCCAAACAAAAATACTTATATCTCTCCTTTAGACATTTAGCAGATTCTTTTCCACCTAAAAACTTGCAGCTGTGAATTAGAATGAGTGAACCCTGGATTGATGTCAAAAATCATGAAGTTTGGGCTTTCTGAGGCCAGGCACACAGGCCTTCAGAGAAAGCACAACCATGAAATGATGCTCTCAGATTCATTTCTAATGGATTCGCATTGCATTTAGTAATCAGCCAAACAGAACCAACTTTAAATGTGGGTTACAGCAATTTCTATCTTGGCGACTTTCTTAACCTCTCTGGACTTTCAGTTTGTCATTTGACAACGTGACAAATAACACTTATCTTAAAGGGTTTTCTGAAGGAGAAATAAAGGAATGTATATAAAAACAACTGCTGTGTGGGGTATGCTACCATCAGATAGGCTATAAATTAAACTTCCGGGAAGAGAGAAGATCGTAAGAAAGGATCTCACATTTTAGTAAGCTCAAATACTTTCATTAAAACAGAGCAACTAGGAGAAACAAAGAAATATGTACGGACAACATTTTCAACAAAATTAGATTTAAAAAGTACCCCACATCTCACAGCACAAATTGGTAAAGGACAATTACCTGAGTGGGTATAGCATCCACCAGAGGAGGAAAAAAGGTTGGTTTGTTTTCTTTTAAATTCCAAGAGCTCAGGACTTCAGAAAGGGCCCAAAAGTGCCCTAAAAGAAGAGGAGCAAGTAAATCAAAGAAGAAACTGAGAAACGAAGTGTAGAAGCTGTGGAAGAATAATTTTAATCAAAAACCAAAACACTCAGAGGTGAAGTTATTAAACAACAAGAGATACGTAAGGAGAGACGACAAAACTCGGGAAGGGCTTAGGAGGGGGAAGAAGAGAAAGAGGAGAAGGAGAAAGGAGGGGAGGAGGAGGAGAAAGAGCAAAACTTGCATTCCGCAGTGAGTATAAAATTAAAACAAAACAAACCAAAACCCCTTAGAAACATTCAGAGTTCTATTTCCTTCCAGTGAGAAGTCTGGGGGGAGGGGTTGCAGGGCTGGTACCTTATCCTCAGCAATCCAGGCTCTGCTTATTTTTTTGCTCCACTAGCCCTAGTCAGGGATTGTCATTCCCAAGGTCACTCAGTCTCATGGCTGCTGATGCTTTAGCCTTTGTCTCTTCATTTCTGGCTGGATAGAGGGGGTGAAATGGCAATGGGGTCCACGCTAACTGAATGGTTCCCGTTTAAAAAAGTTTTTCCTAAAGACCAAGTCAGCTTCTACGTACTTCTCATTGACCAGATCTCGGTCATTTAACCACCCTATCTGCGAGGGGATCCGGGAAGGTCATTTTTTAATTGATTTTATTTCTATCATCCCCCCCAAATCTGAGTTTTATTGATAAAGAAGAGGAGAATGAATAGGTAGCTAGCACCGCGCCTCAGTTCTCAAGAAATGTGAACACTCTTCTGAGGTGAGAATTAAAGATCAATGCATAGTAGTGCAGCAGGTGCCAAATCCAGAAACACACTTATATTTTTGAACTTGTGCTGGAAACCACAAGGGTGTCATAAACTTTCCAAACTGGTAAGGTAGCCTTTGGGTAGTGGGGAAATAAATGTGCCGTGAATTTGGATTTGAATGCTGAACTGGGTCAAGCATTAGTCTCTGCCAATGATCATTTTATCTCACCTTTAGCTTCCCCAGATGGAGACACAGAAGGGAGTAGAGTCGTCCTATTATACACAGATTCTTTATTTGCAAACTCACCTAATTACCAAAACCAATACTTACAGTGCTTTCATGGTCCTTCAGGGACATGCACAAGGCAGTGAGAAATTTGAGTTATCTCATGCATCTGTTCCCAGCTGATGTCAAGCAAGGTGACATTCTGCCCTTCTATTTCAGCTCCATACTGTAAACAAGCATCCTTTTCCTGGTCTATTTACTACCAATTTTTAAACATTTAAAAAAAAATTTTATGGTGCAGGTGATTTTGCGCTTTACAATGGCCCCTCAGCCTAGTGCTGAGGCACTCTCTAGTGTTCCCAAGCACAAGAAGGCTGCGAGGTGCCACGTGGAGAAAATACATGTATTTGGTAAGCTTTATGTAGGCATGAGTTATATAGCTGTTGGTTCTATGTTCAATGTTAATGAATCAACAATATGTATTAAATAAGAAGTCCTTAAACCGAAACACACACAAAACAGGATTATGTGTCTATTGGTTGAAGAAAATGTTACTAGAGGCTCCCTGGACTTCACCTTGTGTTTCCCCTAGAAGCAATGGTTTGGGATTCATTAATTCAGTGTTCAAGGTAACTTTATAGAAAATAACTGTTGCAAATAATAAGAATTGATGTATATGCCTACTTGTCTACACTGCAACTTTGTAGGGCTAATGCCCAGAGATTTTCTTCAGCCAGTCAGTAGACTGGGCAGCAATGTATCATGTAAAATACTGTTCAATGTCTTATATAAATGCAAGGAACTGTGGGGGACGCAAGGTGACCAAAACTCACCTCTTGCCCTTTAAAAGCTTAAGTTTACTGAGTAAGGCAAACATTTATTAAAATGTAGACCATGATAAAGGCTAAACTTTGAATACAACGAACTTCTCACTGCTTAACCAAGTGACAAAGGTGGGGCTGGTATATTTCCTCCCATTTTTTTCTTTTAACATTCAAATTTAAAAAATGTCATTAGATGCCCTTAACAAAAATTGGTCTTTCTAGAAGGTTTATGTTATCAGCATTTATCCCTAAGTGTAGCAATGGGGCTCATTGTTTAGAAAACATAACTCAAGTGACATATTTTGGTTCTTGAAATGTTTCTGTGGGTGTATTTCAACAAAAGTAAGACATTTCCTTTAGTTAAGCTAACTTTTGTTCTGGTATTATGTCTTTGATTTGTTTAAAACCTTCTCTTCATTACACCTTTACAGCATCTCTTACTCCTGCATATTTTTTCCCTTTTATAGTAATTTAATTATTATTTATGATTTCCTTTTGTTCCTGCTTCTTCCTTATCCTTCTTCAGTGTATCTTCTCCAACACCAGGAGCTTGTATCACCTCACGATACAAATCTAGTTATCCCAGTTAGCCTCCAATCATTTCAGATGTTGTTGCCCTTGACAACTAAATCTTTTACGTAAACTGGCAAAATGTCATAAGAAGTCCTTGACTATGTGTCATAGTGAAGCAGCACTTTAAGTAAGAGCTGCAAATAATGATTGGAATGAATTTTAATTCATTTGCTCTTCAGATTTTAGCTGAACAACTGAATTAAATGTTTTCCCACATTTCTTCAGTGTTATTAAGAATTCAAATGAATCATTCTACTTTGTGGGTAATTTTCACATTATAATTGAAAGAGAATCTCTGAACACTACATGAACCAGTATTGCTGTGTTTCAAAGGTTAATTAGACTGGAATAAAATTACATCCCAAAGAGTAAGCTTTTGTTTCGGAGATATGTTCTTGTTTGTGTCTTCTAACCACATGGAATGTCTAGCTAGAGAGGGCATTTATCTGCCATTAACAGGGTCTTATATTTTACTTAAAACACAGTTGCCACTGTATAAAAATGACATCATTTCAGTGAAGATGTAAGTTGTGACCAAAGTAGATGCCCCGTTTTGCCTTAACTATTAGAGACATGAACCATATGGCCCCTATCCAAATGTCCACATTGATAAAACAGAAGACTGCACTTTCCACAGACTGTCTCATCGACACTGACACCATGAAAGAGTTCTCAGAACTTGCAGCAGAAACGCAAAGACAAAGGATGCTAACACTGAGCTTTCCCTTAGCTAACAGGCACTGGCATTGAAGGGTTAGAGTGGACTGAATATTCTTCCAAATAAATTGTAACAATTGGATGTCTGTTTTATGAAGAGTACAATGACAGCTCAGTTATTAAGCATCATCTAAATCATGTTTCTACCATCTCTAACTCTTCTTCAGTGTCCAAATTTCTAGCCGCTGTTGCCTCTTCTATAGGCAAATTCATATAAGTGAATTCTCTAAATGATGTATTTTTTTTTTTTGCTCCAAAAGATAAAAATATTATACTTTTCGCTATTTTCTTAAGCAGGCATGGGCAACATGTTGGGGACTTTATGAACGTGATGATTGTGTGATGCTGAAAGGCAAAGACGCACTGAATGATGTGTTTAATGTGTCTGCCTCTCTTCTTCAGAGTTGCGTCTGGGAGGCTTAGTCTATACAGAGGAATTGCAGCCTGTTAAACAGACCTCTCAGAAAATTTATCTTGATGTTGAGCACTCTGAATATCCACTAACCAGCTCAACTATAGGAAAAGCACTTTTCTAGGCACTCATGCATGAAAAGTAGGGGGCAAGGAGGGTAAGTTAGACAGAAGACAAAGACATAATCCCTGTTCTTAGAGAAACTAAATATATAGTTCTAAATATGTACAAAGATGTGAACAAAAGGTAAGGAAAAAAGAAAATATCGAAATAGGATTTAAATGCAGAATTGTGAGAGGAGGTGTAGGTTTTAAATCTTATCCCAGCTGCACCATCAACGTTATTGCTTTCAGGATGTAGACCAGGTGGGTCCTGAACTAAGGCGTCTCAATCCTTCCCTAGAGATAAGTTTGACCACAGAGCCCAGGTGAAGCTGACCTGCAAATGGAGTCCCAGTGGCTCCCGTTTCCGCTGCTGTGGCACTCGGGAAGGAAGGGTAGAGAAGGATGTTAACAGAAGAGACACCAACCAGGCAGGAAGTCAGCCGTGTGTTTCCTCTACCTCTATTTCTCCAGTTGTCCACATTTCTCACCACTATTGCCTGTTTGTTGCCTCCTCTTCTTTTTTTCCACGTTTTTTCTGTTTTCTTCTAATTTCTTTTGGGCTAATTCATCTCCTCTGAGCTCACTGCATTTTTCTTTTTTCCTTGGAAGTCTGCCTTCACAATGAAAATCTATTCTTCAGAGCCCTTGAAGGCCACAGAAGAGCTTCTTTCTTTTCATCTTACAGCGTCAGGCATAATCTTAAGCATGGTGAGTCATTGCTTCGTCTCCATTCATACCCAGAATTTTTCTTTTCCTGTGCCTAACAGAAAATGTCTAGTTTTAGCACTCTTTCAGTGTTTGACTTCACTGTGGGGGGTGGGGGAAAAGGGCTGTCTTTCAGAAAACTGTTCATATATTGCTATTGACTTTCTACTTTAAAACAAAGGAAGAAGAGAATGAAAGGAAGGTATAGTTTAAACGAGAGAAAATTTAGCTGTACTTTAGACTTGAAAGAAAAGTTACTTCACAGTTAAATCTTGGTGTTTCTACACTATAAAAATATTTCCTTTCCCTGAAGATTAAAGTACATGCATCATTTTCAAATATTTTAATAATAAGATAATGAAGAAAAAAATTCACTCATGACACCATTATTAAAAATCAACTTTGTTCTTATTTTGGTCTTCTTAATGACTTTCTGTGATTACCTCTACACTGCATTTTTATATAATTGGAATAAAACTAACAATATTTCACAGTTGCATTTTAACAGCTTTATTTAGGTATAATAAGCAAAAAATAAACTGTACATGTTAAAGATCTACAATTTGACACTCCAGATGTGCTGATCCCTGAGATTTCCCCAAATGTGGGAAACCTGCCTGCATAATTTGTGGTAGTGAGGGACTGCCTTCATGCTCTCCCTTACAAAAAAAAAAAAAGTGTACGAATCGAAATGTTTTGACAGATAGATACATTGCCAAACCATCACCATAATCAAGAAAATGAAGATATACAACATTCCCCCAAACTCCCCTGTGTTATCTTTCCTGCCTGATTCTCCTACCCTCCCCCATCACAAGGCAATAACCGGTCTTACTGTCCCTATAGAGTATCTTAAATTTTCTAGAATTTGATACAAATAGAATTATGCACTCCGTCTTCTTTTGCTTAGACATTATAGTAACTACACGGTATTATCTTACTGTGGTTTTCACCTGAATGTCCCAAGTGGCTGAAGATCTCGAGCTTGTGCATTTTTGATATTGCTATGCCTTCTTAGGTGTAGTATCTATGCAATTGTTTGTACATTTTATAATTGGACTGTTTTCTTGCTATTGAATTTGAAAGTTCTTTTTATATTCTAGATACAGTCCTCTTAGAGACATTTGATTTGTAAAATATTTTATCCCAGTATGCAGCTTATCTTTTCATTCCTTAAATATAATCTTGAAAAGAGCAGCAGTTCTTAATTTTGATGAAGCCAATTTATCAATTTTTTTTTCATTTATAGATTGTGCTTTTGGTGTGGTATCTAAGAAATCAGCCTATGCCAAGGACAAAAATCTTTCTCCACTGTTTTCTTCTAAAAGTTTTATAATTTTAGATTTTGGTCTATGATCCATTTGATGTTGAGTTTGGTACGTGGTACAAGATATAGACTGAATTTCTCCTTCCTCCTCCTCCTTCTTTGTATGTGAATATACAATTGTTCTAGTACCATTTGTTAAAAGATTATCATTCCTGCCACTGAATTGCCTTTGTGCCCTTGCTAAAAATCTGTTGTCTATTTCTCAGTTCTCTATTTTGCAATTCTTTATTCTATTTGATTTGTGTATTTATCTGATTTGACACCAATACCACTTTGTCTTGTTTGCTGCAAGTTCCTAAGATGCCTTGAAGTCATGTGCTATTAGCTCTACAACTTTGCCCCTCGTTACCAAAATTAATGCTGGCTCTTCAAGATCCATTGTGTTTCATGAATTTGTCAATTTATTTAAAAAGAGAAAGAAAGAAAAAAGGCATGCTTGGATTTTTATTGGAATTACACTGAATCCATAAATCAGTGTGGGGAGAATTGACATCTTAACAATATTGATTCTTCTCTCTGATTCATGAACGTGGTACATCTCTGCATTTTATTTAAATCTTTTTTTCTCTCAACAATGTGTTGCGAGAAACACAAGTTTTAAACAGTCATCACATTCATCCCTAATCATTTCATATTTTTATTTCTATTTTAAATGTTACTTTGAAGCCAGGCTTGGTAGCTCATGACTGTGATCCCTGTACTGTGAGAGGCTAAGGCAGGAGGGTCACTTGAGGCCAGGAGTTCAATAGCAGCCTGGGCAACACAGCAATAACCTATATCTACAAAAGTACTTAAAAATGAGTTGGCTATGGTGGCATGTGCCTGTAGTCCCAGCTATTTGGGAGGCTAAGACAGGTGGATCACTTGAGCCCAGGAGTCTGAAGTTGCAGTGAGCTATGATGATGCCACTGCACTCTAGCCTGGACAGCAGAGTAAGACCCTGTCTCAAAAATTAAAATGCTATTTTTTATTTCTACTTCTGATTTTTCATTGGCAATATACAAAAATACAAATAAATTTTGTATATTGATCTTATGTCCTGCAAACTTAATAAACTATAAGTTCTACTACCTTTTTTTGTAGATTTCATAAGATTTTCTGCTAAGATGATTATATTGTCTCCAAATAGTGATTTGTTTCTTTCTTTCTAATCACGATGCATTTTATTACTTTTTCTTCCCTATTGTACTACCTAGCATCTCTAGTGCAATGTTAAAAGTAAGTGATGTAAGTGAAAATTATCACTCTACTTCTGATCTTAGGAAGAAATCATTTGGTGTTTATTATTAAGTATACTATTATAAACAGTTTTTTGATAGATAGCCTTTTTCATCTTCTACATCCTTCTCTCTTCCTAGTTTGATGAGTTCTTTTTTTTTAAATCAGAAATCGATGTTGGATTTTCTCAAATACTTTTTCTGAATTTATTGAGACGAGCATATATATTACTTTTTTATTAATATGGCAAATTACGTTGGTTGATTGTAGAATGTTAATGTAACCTTAAATTTCTAGTTTAAATCCCATGGATTTTGATATATTATCCTTTCTCTATATAATTGGACCTGCCTCTTCCATTTTATGGTACATTTGTGTAGAATTAGCATTTTATTTCTTCCTTAGATATTTGGTGGGATTCCCCAGTAAAGCTCTCTGGGCTGGAGTTCCTATGGGGGCAAGAATTTTAATGATAAAACTCAATTATTTTAATAAACAGAGAGCTACTTACATTATCTATTTCTTCTTGAGTGAGCTTTGGAAGTTCATTTCTTTCAAGGAATTTGCCATTTTCATCAAAGATGTCAAACTTATTGGCATAAAGTTGCTTATTATATACCTTAACTGTCCTTTTATTATCTGTAGAATTTTTAGTAATAATGCCTCTCTAGTACTGATATTGGCAATTTGGGCCATATTTCTTTTCTGATCAGCTTAGCTATTTATTTTCATTGGCCTTCTCAGAAAAAGAGCTTTTCCTTTCATGAGTTTTTCTTTATTATTTTTCTATTTTTTATTTCCACTCTGATCTTTATTATTTTCTTCATTCTGTTTGTCATAGGTTTATTTGGCACTTATTTTTCTAATACTTTAAGATGGAAGCCGATGTCATTGATTTGATACTCTCCTTCTTTCTTAATATAGGCATTGAATCATATAAATTTATATCTGAGTACAGCTCTAGCTGCATTCTGCAAACTTAGATATATTCTACTTTCGATTTCATTTAATTCCAAATACTCACTAATTTCCCTATTGATTACTACATTGACCCACAGAAAGATGATATTTAGTGTCTAAGTACTTGATGATATTAAAGATATCTTTATTTAATGGATTTCTCATTTAAATCCATTTTGGTCAGACAACATACTTTGTATAATGTGAATGTTTTTAAATTTATTGTGATTTGATTTACGGCCCTGACTAGAGCATATTATGATGAATAATCTGTGTACATGGGAACATATATCCTGCTGTCATTGGTTGGCATTGTTTCTGACTGTCCATTAGACAATGAATAGTTTTTCAAATCTTCCATAGCTTGCTGATTCTCTGTGTATTATTTCTATCAATTGTTGAGAAGGAGTGAGAAAATTTCTAATTATAATTATGAATTTGTTTATTTTCTTGCAGTGCTCATCAGTTTTTATTTATGTAATTTTTTATTTTATATTAATTATTTTTAAGAATTGTAATTGACACATAATTGGAAGTATTTATGGGGTACAGTATGATGTTTTAATGCATGTATACATTGTTTAATGCTCAAATCAGGGCAATTACCATATCCATCACTTCGAACATTTATCATTTTTTTATGATGAAAACATTCAAAATCTTCTTTTTTAGTTGTCTTGAAATATACACTACATTGTTATTTCCTATAGTCACCTTACTGGGTAATAGAACACCAGAGTTTGTTCTTCCTGTCTAACTGCTTTGTGTAATTTAAAGCTCTGTTATTAGGTGCATAAATGTTTAGCATTTTTATGTCCTTTTGATGGCTTGACCCTTTTGTCATTGTAAAATTATGCTTTTTATTTCTCTTAATATTCTTTCTTATTAAATTTACTTTTATACTTACATATCTCATCAGGCTTTCTTTGGATCAGTATTAGATGGTATTTTTTTGTCCATCTTTTACATTTCCATCTGTTCGTATCTTTATATGTAAAGTGGGTTTCGTATAGGCAGCATATAGTTTAATCTTATTTTTTATCCAATATGACAATATATGTCCTTTAATTTATGTCTCTTATATTTAATAAGATTATTAATATTTTGGAGTTTAAATCTACAATTTTAATATTTGCCCTTTTAAAATTAATTCCCCTATGTTCCTTAATTTGTTTTTCCTCACCTTTAGCATTTTCTTGGATAAGTTGAGTATGTTTTATGATTCTATTTTATCCTCTTTGTTGGCTTATTAACTATAGTTTTTAATGTTATTTTGGTGGTTAATTACTTTCTTTTTTATAGTAGACATGTTTATTACTGTCTGTCTTCAAGTGATATTATACTACTTCACATATAGTACAAAAACTCTACAATAGCATACTTCCATTTCTCCCATTACAGCCTATATGATATTACTGTTAGCTGTTTTATTTCTACATATGTTATAAACCCCATAATAGTCAACTATAATTTTTCAAAATTTAAATAATAAGAAAAAATAATTATTTCCATAGTACTTACCAAGTTACCATTTTTACTGCTTTTTACTCCTTTGTATAGATCTATATTTCCATCTGGTGTAATTTTCTCCTGCACAAATGAGTTCTTTCAGAATTTCTTGTAGCACATTTCTGCTGGTGATGAAGTTTTTCAGCTTTTGTGTGTTTGAATAAGTATTTTGCCTTTGTTTCTGAAAGATATTTTGCTAGGCGCCAAATTCCAGGTTTGCAAGATTTTTTTTTTTTTTATTGTTTGTTGTTTATAGGGGTACAGATGTTTAGGTTATGTATGTTGCCCTTGCCCCCCCTTCCCCCCAAGTCCCAGTCCCAAGCGTGTCCATCTCTCAGAGGGTGCGCATTGCACCCTTTGTGTATGCATATATCCGTCCCCTCCTCCCCCTCGTCCCTCCCCCTTCCCCCTCCCTCCCTACCCGACATCCAATAGATGTTATTCTTATATGTACACTTATGTTGTTGTTCAGTTACTACCAATTTGATGGTGAGTAGATGTGGTGCTTGTTTTTCCATTCTTGGGATACTTCGCTTAGTAGAATGCGTTCCAACCCTATCCAGGAGTATACAAGAGGTGCTATATCACCATTGTTTCTTAAAGCTGAATAGTACTCCATGGTATACATATACCACATTTTACTAATCCACTCATGTATTGA
>RJWJ010021809.1:0-27501 GCA_004363605.1 Indri indri | reverse complement strand
AAAAAAAAAAAAAAAAAAAAAAAAAAAAAAAAAAAAAAAAAAAAAAAAAAAAAGGAGGACAGATAAAAAACTAGTTTTGCAAATAAGGGAGAATAATATTTTCTTTTCCTACATCTTTGGTTATATGTTTTACTGAAATATTGTATAGTAGTTGAAACCAATTGTCATTCCCCTCCAGGAAGGCTGAAGAGTCACAAAGAAAGTGGATTGGGAACTTGAGTTTTACTACATGGGTCTCCTAAATGTAGCATGTAGAATTTAAAAGCATGAAACAGGGTGACATGCATAGAGACTTTGGCACCGTTGTAGTTATTAGGGTCCAATGACACATCTTTCCCCAAGATCTGGGTACCACTATGGGTTTAATCCCTCTGATTGTCTGTCCCCCAAACTCAGAACCATTCCTTACATGACTTTTCCCAAAACCTAATAGAAGCACAGATGAAGGCAGAATTAGAACTGTTATAAAAACACCATACCCTGGGTAGCAGGCCAATTATTGGCTGAGAATTGGTATCAAGAGCCACCAGAAAAGTCCTTGTGTATTAAGCCTTTATCAGTCGGTGTTTACTTCTTGTGAATGGCTGATATTTAAACAAGAGACTCTAGCAGAATTGGATAGGGACTACAGAAAATAATTTACTTAAAACGAAAAAATTCCAAAATATGAAGCACCTGGGACTGTCATTTTCCTTTTCGATTTTTCATCCTCAATGTCTTTTGTCATGTTCTTGGGAGGCAGCGCAGTCTCATATATCTATCTTCACGTGTACTCTTCACTATTTTTTTCTGATCATGAACATAATGTTTATCTTTTTCTTGTTATTCTAAGACTCTATGTGCGACCTCTTTCAGGAAAGAATACGTATAATATTGCAGGGGCCATCATTAAAAACAGTTTAAAATCAATGAGCTTTAAATGAAAACGTGTTACTTTATCTTGTAAAGTTTTAATTCCCCAGCCATCTGTCATAGTCAAGCTCCTTATTTTCACTGTGACTATAGCAGTATCATTTAAATAAATAGTGCTTATTTTCTAAGCCCCTGGCATTAATATTGAGCTATTTCAAACCAACGAAAATAAACTTCTTACTTCTCATGGAATTATAATAATAGAATTACAATTTGAGATCACATCTGTCTGATTACTATTTCATAGTGACTCTCAAACACCTGGTGGGTATCTCCATTTGGATATCACACAAACACTTACAAATAAAAATATGGTCTCGTCCTCTTTTCCCCTTCATACCCTTAAACCTTTTGCACCACCATTGTGACTTATCGCAGAGAATAGTGCCACTTCTCAATGCCATAGGATATCTGGGGGTCCTCCTAGTTTCTTCCATCATTCCTTATACTCACCTCGCAGCTGCCATTCCAGTAAGCGTTGAGCAGATCTCACTCACCAGGCAAAGACCACTGAGAATACAGCTATAGTCAAACAAAGCTGGCTGTTACTCACTGAAACAGGAGAGGCCACACACCAGGAGACCACTGGAGTCTCTCCATAAGAGAGTGTTAGAATGGGCTTGTTATAGGATTTGGGCTTGAGTTAGGTGATTTGAGGAAGGCTTCAAGGAAGCGGGTATTTGTTCGGGATCGAGTGCTGTGAGATAGCAAAGATACTTTGTTGACATGATATTATATCTTAATTTGTCTAAGAAGAGGGAAGAACAAAAGAGGGCTAAAGCTGTAATTGATAAAGAACAAAAACAAAACAAACAAGCAAATAAGGCACTCATTGAGGTTAGGACAGTGATGTTTAGTCCTTTTCGTGGTTTGCACAGTCGTTTTAATTTTGTCTGTGAACAGACATACTTCTGGAGGTGTCATCTTTTACCTTAGTCCATCGCAGTCACAAGTATGGTGTTCTGTTCTAGAGACAAAACTCTAGCGGTTGGTACCGGGTCCTATTCTTTAGCCCATGCTGGCTCTGATCAGCAGTTTATCCTGATCTGTCATTCCCTCCCAGATACCTTATCCCTCCAGACATATACCACTCTAAGGTTGCCTGAGTGCCTGGTGTTTTATGTCTACCTGTCTCTTACATCTCTTCCCTTCTCACAGAATACATGTCTTCTGTATTTTTATTTCTCTTAACTCAATGTCATCTTTATAATCTCAGCTTAGGGCATCCTTCTGGAAACTGTCTTCTAATTGAGCCTCTTTTCAACGATGCCACACGTCCCCCTCCCCCAATACCTCCACAGCAACTGTAAGAGCGTTGAGGTTATAGGCTGTATTTATCATACTCACCTCTAGCACCTAGGATGAACAGCAGCCTATCAGAACAAACTTGTTGAAAGAACAAGCGAACCATCCATCATTTATTGTATACTTGCCTCTGTGTGAAGTGAAGGGGAAGAAAGGAGGCAGAAAAGAATAACTATCGCCTTCTTCTCAAGTAGCTTATATCAATTGGGAAATATTGTATGTTATGAATTCAAAATTAGTTAGGAAAATTTAATTCAATTAAATGAACCTTAGAATTGTAGAGGGTATTTCTGTGGGGAGGGAGTTGCTGAAACAGTGGATTAAAAGGGAAATCACGTGAGGCCATTTGCCACAACAGAATTCTTGGTTGCACTTATGAAGTGTCTTTCTTTAAATTTTTCAAATTCTCATTCTATGAGAACAATAGCTTCATATATAGGGACTAATATTCGTTTTGCTCAACTTCTTCAAAAATGAAATTTTTATTCAAACATTCGATTGAACCTCACTGTCATTTGCTCCTTAGGAGTCAAGAGAATTGCCACTGTGGGGAACTGCGTGCGCTAAGTTCAGGGCTACATGGAGAGAATCATGTACTTTGTAATTTAAGGCACAGGGGATCCCTGTTCTCTGTGGCATCCAGCGCACTTAGAGAGAGAATTAATGGCATTGAATATGCAGCCAGAAGAGAAAGAGGCACCTCAACAGAATGACACTGTGGGGAAGCTTGATAGCTTCACTTTCACGTGCTAGTGGCTGCCAGTTTTTTCCCTACATGAGCAGTTATAAAACCTGACAAATACAAAGGCAATTTCCATTTTTTTAATCATTAGCACTGTGGCCAGTCTTAGTTGTTCTTTTTCTCAGGATGCATGAGGTAAATTTAGTGTCCTCAGCTAAGGATTTTAAAAGTAAAAAAAGAGGTTTGCAAATAGTACTACTCTGGATAAATATTTAAATGTGGGTTGCTGTTATTATCACATTTTTGTTCATTTTCTTCTCAAAACATCTGTGTGAAGTAGGAAAAGCAAATATTATTATCCCTGGCTGATAGATGAGAAAACATAAGACTAATCTGTCCAGTAGCCATGGAGGACATCACTAGTAGATCAAAGAGCTCCTAACCTCAGAGTTGATACAATACTACATAATCATTCTCAACAAAGTGGCCCCAGAAGCTATCCAGGTGTTGTCATCAAGGATGGATCTATTTTCCCAAGAAGATATACACAGCACTGGGCCTATGGTCTCTAAAACTCCAAGGATAATAGTTCGTTCTAAAATACTAGAACAAGTTTAAAAGTAACCAAGTATTCACTGTTCTTGGGCCCCATGCCACTTACCGGCAGTATTCTGTTTTTGACTTATTAGATATACTTCCTCTTCTTTGTGTAAAGTTTTCAAGAAAAAAAAGGGAGCTGAAAGCGAAAGAGAGAGGAATTTGATGTCTTTGTATGTATAACATGAGCTATTTTGCATTTCATCTAATATGTATTAACTGTAAAAATATCTTTAATAAAAGTATATGGCTCATTAGATAGTTTTATCATAAGTGGCTGTACTTCCTTAATTAAAATTTTTAAAACATTTCTTTCTTTATTTTTAGAGATGAGAGTTTCGATATGTAACCCAGGATGGCCTCAGACTCCTGGGCTCAAGGGATCCTCCTGCCTCAGCCTGCTGAGTAGCTGGGACTACCGGCACACACCACCACACCTTGCTTAAGAACATTTCTTAAGCAGTAGTTCAGATTATTATCACATCTTTGAGTACTGACTCATCATGCTATGTTAAAATCTGTGTTTACAGTTCCAGACAAAACAGCATGCAAATTTTCCAGCAATGATACAAAATGACCTGAAGAAACATGTGTTCCAGTGAGTGACAAAAACTCTTATGCATAGTCATCAATATGTCAATGAATACAGTATGAGTAATTCTATTTCAAAGCGATATAGCTTAAAATAATGCAGCAGCAATTTAAGCACATTTGATTTGTTATGATGTACGTTTTGATTTTAAATTAATTTTATATATTCTTCAATGCATCAAGAATGTAATGATCAATAGGTTGTGTTATTATTTTCTGTATCTTTGTATTTATGATATTTGTCAGCATTTTTCAAATTTCTAAATGGTTGTGTTTTCTTTTCTCATTCTAATAGTAATTATCTTTAAATCTAATTTTGTATTAAGATTTTCTAATATTTTTAAGGACTTCCTAAATTGAGTAAGATTTAGGCCTCACAAATTTGAACGTCTCTAAAATTCTGTGGCTTCAACCATTACTTAATAATATCATACAGATGGAGATTAATTTAGGGAAGCTAAACACATAAATGATACCATTTCACCAACTGAAACCCATGTACACCCATGGGTTCTTTATAAATAAAGTTTTTAAACCAGTTTGTGTAGATGGGAGTGTCTGTAGAACTGAATTAATCTGGTACATAGCATTGAAGATGAGCAAATTAACTCAATAAATTATTATTAATTCAATTAATAAGAACTGATTTAGTTTCTGAAACAACATTCTTAATCATGTGAAACTAAGATTCTTATCTCAAGTTTTAGTGTTATTTGCATTTAATTTACAGATTTGTTTGGCTTTTATAATTGTATTAGAATCATAGGATAATTACTAAACCTAATTTTGTCAAGTACATGATTGAGCCACATTATCATAAACCATATTATAAATACGGTTTTAGGCCTAATTTGGGGTATTTGCTAGGATTTTGCTATTTATTCAAGTATGGGTAAGGAAATCTGTCTACTATAAAATACAGAGTGTTAAAAAGAAGGAGTTTCAAGACTAGTATTGATCTGGTCCTGCAATGAGTTAGGATTAAAGCCTCCAATAAGTTTGTTGTGATATAGTTGTCTCTTCATTTGTGGGGTTTAAATTAAATGTTGCCTATAGATCTCTTTTAGTTATGAATTTCTGTGAGTCTATAATCAATGAACTGCACATCTAGTGATCTTAACTGCTTTTTTACCAGAAGTGGTCTGTGTCTTGGCTTCTTTCCCTGATTCCATATTGACAAATACCTAAGGGGTGTTAGTTCTAAATGTGCTTTATAAATCCAGAGAAGGAAATATGGAAAATGCTGAAACATGTATTCTCAAAGCATATTGTGTTTTTATTTATTTTCATAGGATACAGAAAAATTATTTCAACTTAAGATTCATAAAATATTCTTGTTTTAAAAGTTTAGCATATTTTACATTAGTTTAATCACTCTCACATTATTAAAGGACAATATGCATAACTTTTGTCAATAGAATGCAGAATTACTCAAAAATTTTAGACTAAAGTTTGTTAGCTTTGCATTCTGTTGTAAAGTTTATGGTTATTTATGTTGTTTATGTCTTTGTTACATTATTCAGTTTATGTAAAAGGTGATTAAAAATAACTTGTTTTATTTAATGTACCCAAATCCTTTAGTTTAGCCATCTTCAGTACAATATTTTGAAATAGTTAATGAATATAAAAATACATAATAGTCTTTTGCAGTCCAGCTTGCTAAATTACGTGAATTATCAAGCTAGGTAAAAAGTTGAGAGAGAGAATCTGAAACCTAAATATGACTACAAAGCAATAAAACAGACTTTCTTGTGTGACTCTTCCTGAAAGTCATTTCTAAAGAGAAATTCCAAAAATACATGAATCTCTGAAATAAATCCTGAAGAAATCCTGAAAATGTTATATTTCTTGAAAAAAAACCTTATTTTTTAAAAGCCAAATCTAAGGCCAACTTTAAAACATTCTGTGATTTGTTCGGTGAAATTCAATGCTTGATTCAGTATTGGGAGAATAGAATATTTCCTAAGGATTATTTCAAGTGATGATAATTTAAATTCTTGTGTGTTTCTAAAGTAGCATCACAAAATAAATAAAGAAAGATATTTTCAAAAAGGGCATTGGGGATAATAGCGGTAAAACCCAATCTGATGCTATTAGCCCTATAAAAATGCAATAATATTTAAAATAATATAGTACCAACATGAAATGATAGGCCACATCAATGGAAAGCCATAAATAAGTCCACTAATTTATAAAATTCCAATATGTATAAAAAAGTGAACTTTAAAACCAAGGAAGCAAGAAAAGATTATGTCATAAATGATATCAAGATAAATGAATAATAATTATAAGGGATGAAATTTAATCTATTCGTACTATTCTTCTAAGTAAATTTCAGATGGATTAAAGAGCTTTACCTTAAAAACTAAGTATAGTAAAAACAAGACTAGTCTATGCAGAATAGGATATATTAGATTTGGGGAAAAATTTATCTTTCTCTGCTTTGTAATGATGAAAATACACCCAAAGAAAATTTGGACACATTGTAATATACACAAATTCAAAAGCTCTGTATACATAAAACTTTAAAAATGTCAAACAGTTTACATCTATTCTACATAAACACTTCACTCAATCTGTAACACCAATCCACTAATAACTACATTGGCACAATATGTGAAGGGACAAGTCACGCCTAACTTAAAGACTTACAAAATATGAGCAATCAAACGACCCTTTGAATTTATTAAATAAATATATTATTGTAATGTGAAAAGGCATTGCTGTGAGTTGGTGAAGCTGATGTACTTATCCTGAACTCCTGGCATAGTAACTTCAAGGACTTTTAATAAGCACCACGAAAGTGCGAAACAAGAACCCTAACGATAATCGTATCTTGTGATTAAGGAATTCTATCCCTCAACTTTATCCTAAACAGACAAAATATAAATTATGAGGATGGTCATTGCAGGATTATATACTATAACCTCAAATTGGACATAACAATTTCCCTAATTTACTTAGGATATGCAGAATAATTTTCTTAGGATTTACTAAGTAAATCAAGGGTCATGGATACAGTAAAAAACTGTTCAGCAACTAAAATAAAACTAAAAAGCATTATTGATATGATAACTAAAATTATCTATACCACTAAGTTTATTATTACATAAACTGTACATAAAAGTATAGGTGATTAGAGTGTGCATAATTTATATTTATATTTTAAAATTAATGTTACTGCTTTAAAAAGGCTCCTCTTGAAAACTGTATTTTCATTTTCATTCATCACTTTTTTGCACATTTGCAAAAATGAAATGAACTCAAATATTATTACTTTGTTAAGCTAAGAAGTTTAAATTTATCTTCAGTTTTATTGCAGAGGACTTTCAATCTCTGCCTTTGCACTGGCTCTTTCTCTTTCTCAGTTTCTCTTTGTGTGTGTGTGTGTGTGTGTGTGTGTGTGTGTGTGTGTGTGTGTGTATTCTTTGCCAGTCAGCCAGCCAATCTTTAGAGAAATATGTGTTGTTCCTGAGAATGGAAAAGCCTCAAGGTAGAGATGTGAGCTGTGTGTGTACTTTCTACCTGCTTCCTGGTGCTCCAGTCTCACTGTAAATGATGTAAAGTGGCATTATCTCCTTTCTATCTTGACAGATACCAGGTTGAAAGAGCACCATTTGGCCTCCAGGCAATAGATCATCCCCTTTGTTCTATTTAACCTAAACTGCCAAATGACAACCTCAAGAGGTTGGAGTAGGCTCAGCTGAAACTCCACTGGGAAATTGCTTCTGCCAAAATTTCAAATACCAGATGCTAACCATGATTGTCGGTGATGGATTTTTGTTTTGCTCTGCTTTGCTTATACCTTTAATGACAAAGCATTATGTTTTAGCTTAAAAAAAGGAATAAAATTATATAGATGTGTTTGAATCTAATATTTAGACAGGAACACCCCCCACCCTCTGCCACCACCAACATACTGAAGTTCTATAATAGGAGGCTTACAAGGAGACTCAAGGGGTTCATTTGCCAAGGATGGCTTTTTCATTTCATCTCACTTCATTTCTTTCCTTTCTTCCAATATATGTTCTGCCAAACTCTGAGACAGGCTTTGGTGATACATCAATGATCAGAGAGAAAATCCTGCTCTCAAGTTGCTCACTGTCTAGTGGGGGAGGCAGACAGATAAACAGAGTGCTACAAAATAATGTGTTAAGTGTTCTACCAAGGGTGCATGCAGGGGCTATAGAACAGAGAGTAAAGAAGTCCTAACATGTTCTGGGCCTTCAGGGGATGGAGACTGTGTGGAGAAGCATTCAGAGAAGGACGTAAGTCATTTGCCTTATCTCAAAGAACCGTTACAGTTTTGCCAGACATGCAAAAGAAGAAAAAGAAGAAACATCAGGAATGTTGAAAGCTTAGCATGTGTTGGGGCTGCAAATCATTTTAAAAGCATGGCAAGAGTGCAGGTAGACTGGAGGTGGGGGCTGTTGTCTGCACTTGACTGAGAGATCCTTGGGTCAGGTTACTGCACCTCATGTGATACCTGCCATGCAGATACGGTTAGCATGCATTGGACAATTGACTCATTGAATAAATGACTGAGAGCATCTTTCTAATCTGAGATATAATTAAAAGCCAAGCCATGAATGTTCACCCACACTTTTGATTTCCTTTAAGCCACCAGGGAAAGTGAAATTTCCTTTAAGCCACCAGGGAAAGTGAACCATGACAGTTGTAAAACTGAGTATAGAGCAAAATCTAATGCTTGTGCAACTGGGGAGGAGGTGTTGCTGTCACTCACCTAGGAAAGGGAGTGACCTGCCTCCTAACCCTTCCTCTGGCAAGGCTGCAGCTGTCACTCAACAAGTGAGTAGACTGCTTGTTTTAAATGCCATGGGCACTATGTCCCTTATTTTCATAAGGACGTTAGGAACCAAAAGATGTGTTTGTAATAAAGAAAGGTATTTATAAATAATTGCTATAGATAAGAAAGCCAAAGAGTTTACATAGGCTGTAGCAAGTCGACTATAAGATCATAGATAATAGCTTCTTTAATTATAAATATTCTCATTTAAAAGATATGCACAGAGGCTAAAGTGTAACAACAAGCTGCTGACTTAAGTCTAAGTGGAAAAGCATCAAGCAACAGACTTTTATAAATATATAACATCCACAAGTTGTAATTATGCTGAATGCAATTTGATTTCTTGAAGACATGATATTATTCCTAACAAAGTCAAGTTTCACAACATAGTTTTTAGCTGTGGTTTAAATTAGAGAATGATAAAAAATTCTAGTGTATTTGATTTCTGAGGTCAGGAGTACATGCATATTAGGAGATTAACGGATATGTTAATCAGATATATATGATATACATATATATCAATTAATAGGTGTGGTTTTGTATGTGTATGTAATCTAAACTTTGGAAGGAATGATTTATCCTGATATAAATGGTTGAAATTAATCCTAAGAAATCTATCTTGGGCATATCTCTAAAATATCATGTTAATACAATATATACTTGATAAAATCTTTATAAAATTTGCTAGAAATAAAAATATAGACTTTATAACTAATAGTTCTTTTACATTTTAATTGTGCTAATCAGAGTCTATAAATTAATTTACATAGAATTACCTGCACTTCTCAAATTATTATTTAGGCAATTAATTTGCATTAACAAACTCAAACAAGGCTTAACTTACTATATCAATAGAGATTATGATATTTTAGCCCAGGGTTTTGTGAACCTGGTCTCAAGGAATAAAAAGCACCATAAACCAATATTTCTCCATTTCAATTATTAGCATCTGTAGTGTAAATTCAGCTGTCTGGACCACTATCAAGCTTTAAGAAGTAATCCAATCATAAAATTTTTATCTATTTCAAACATAGTCTAGGAGAGAGATAAAACTGAAAATGGGAGATTTTCTTCAATAACTTTGAAGCTCATAGAATCTCATAGATACTGAAATCTCAGCTTATTTAAATCTAGAAATAGGAATTAAATCTTTAGCCAAGTTCAATGCTAATACTTGGCAGTTTTATGTTAATATTCACATAGTTGTTAAATTTTATCAAAGGTAACTAAACTTACAGCTCCACAATTTATTTTCAATCCAGGAACAAGTGCTTTGAAATAATATCTCTCTGGGTTTACCAAATGTTATCTCTTTGAACCTATTAGAAATGTGTGCCAATTTTTTTTTGATGTGCAAAGATGAACACATCTAATTTTCCCAAATGTTTGAAGAGATGAGAAAAGAAATTCCTAGAAACCATGTGTATTTGCAGTTGTTAAGAAATGTAAAGATTTAATCTATTTAAAGTTTATATCTGAGGCTATATTCATTTTAAGAACATTAAGTGCATTAACTGTAAACCAGATGGAGAAAAGGAATCAACAATATACAACAGTGTCTAGCATGTGTTCAGCAATGTGGGGAGATATAAAATGATGCTACTTTTCAGTTGCATAAGCTATTCCCTCAGAACTCCAGGGGCAGGGCATCTCTGGTAATTCACTGCTTCATCTGTGATAAAACTAGCTCAGCATGGGAACTAGATTCCTGTCTTGAACGATACACAAATCACCATGAGATCACTGCTCTGAACCATTTTGCTGGGGTGAGAACTTAATTTCACATTTCAACTAAAAACTGTTCCAGTTCGATTAAAAAATTGAGAAAGCTGGACGTCTTTTCATTTGAAAACAAAGAAAATACAGCAAGCAGAAGCTAAATTAATTTGAAATTTTACATTAAAAATTCAATCAGAGATTATCGTAGTCTCCCTTTTCTTCCCAAATTGCAGTGGATTGCTCAGAAGAAAAATGTTTAGGGTAACCACATTTCTGCCATAGTCTACGACCCAATGAAACCTGACAAGCAAAAAATTCACACTATAAATTATCACGTCATGATGAAAAATCCAATGTATTTTCATAGCCCTGGTGATCCATCTGCCAAAAACCACTTTTGCTTAGCATCAAAGAGAGGAAGAAAGAGAATGAATCAAGCTAAAGGACTCCATCCCTCTAAGAATATTATATGCCCATTGTTGTTCTAATTTCCACATTGCTTGAGACAATCTAATTAAGGCTGATTAAGAGGACTTGAGATTCTTGAAAGATGAGATTTCACTGAAAAGGTTAAGAGAAATCAGATATGATGGGATTTTCACATCTTTGGAATCACTTTTAGAAAAGCTATAAATTCCTGTTAGATCATGTATCCAGGTTGAGTAAGACCTTTCTTTAATCATCCCAATGAAACTTTCTGTTCACCTACTAACAGGGCCATTCCTGGGTTTTCTATTTTAGACGTTGGCAAAATGCCAATAGAGAAAAAAGAAAAATAAAAAGTTGATTTTAATAGTCTCTTTTTTTGCTATTTAAGTGAAGCGACATTTGCTCAGGTGTTGTATTTATCTACATTCACTCAAATGGAGATTTAAATATCCTTTCTTCAGAGTTAAAGAACCCCGCGTCTGCATAGAATGCTTTCACGTATACACACACGTGTATAATTTTTAAAAAATCGAAATGAAATACAAGGAAATGCAATTCATAGAGTAGTCTTAATCTTCGACTGGAAACCAAATGACTTCTTATTTCTTAGTTGCATTCTATTATAAATAAATGATATATTTTTGGTCCCCATTACTTCCCTTTCAGCTGTCTGTAATCTCTATCTTACAGATTCTCATAGGTTATCATTCCTGACCCTTAGTCCAAATGTTCCTTTTTTAGGTTTCTTTGTAGTGCAGTGTTAAACTTTCTTAGCAAATATATCCATTAGTTTTCTTACTTTATGATTAATTTGCTATACTGCACAACTGTAGTAGATATACTTGTTTTTTTCATATTGGTTTCCCTTTAGGATTTTTTTTTAGTCCCTAAAATATGTACTCTGTAATTATGTTAATCTGAACTCATAAATCAAGTCTTTCAGGCCTTTCATGTTTTTATTGCTCCTTTCCAAATTCCACTTAAATTTGCCAACGGGTTGCTAGTATGTGAATGACCCAAAAAGAGATTGAGCCAAAATTTTAGGATATTTTGATTTCATAAACAGCGTAACATTCAGTGGCCTATTGGAAGTAAAAGGAAATTAATTTAGTTATTATTTGTTTTCAGAACAGAATCAAAGGTTTAAATGAATGAGTAAAATTAATAAAACTAAAATAGTCAAAGTAACAGTAAAATGGTAGAAATAAGAAAATTATGATATACTTTATTAAGACCTAATTTTGACTCATGGGTTAAATAACATTTTGTGACTCCAGAAATTCAATTCAACAAACATCCATAAGTACTCTGGTATATGTAAGCTCTTTACTCAGGAGGAAAGGTGAAATAAGAGGGAAGGGGAAATGATTATAATTATGAATTATATAGTATGAGCCAGATACTGTTCTTTGTTAGGAGTTAGTTCCACTATCTTAATACAATTCTGTGAAGTAGTTATCATAGATGTTTATAAGTTGGATAAAGTGACTTCAGGAATACTCCACATTTTGCTTATCAAACTTAGTTACTATCAGAGCTAAGATTGAAACATACAAAAAAAACTTCAAAAAGAGAGATGCAAATCTCATTTTGCAATTATTTAACAAATAACACGTGGCAGCATAAATTTTTTATAAAGAACACTATTATTCTATAGAAAGTTGATTTCCCTATGTCCCAAGTGATAAACAATGGCATGTATTATCTTTTTTTACATGTATTTACTTTGTTGAGAAATTGCATAAATAACTTAACATTTTGACTACTACTTAACATTGTCTGTAATCATTTCTTTCAAGTACCTAACTAATAATCATTTGCCCACTTGAAAGCCATTGAGGCAACATTGTTCTTGATGTAATAATTACCAACAGGCAGACAAAATGCTGGATTTTCGTACATCAGGTCATGACTTGAGCATTAAGTACTTGACAGGTGTGTTGTATCATTATAGTATTTCACATTAAGAGTCACTCTACAGGATAAATGTAAGTAAAACATTTTCAAGAAAATATATTATAGAATCTACGCAGTGCTTCTGGCTCAGAAATTGCCTGGGTTCTGAGAGAATAATAGGTTTTCATGGGAGAATTACCACTTCCCAAGGAGAAAACTAAATCTGCTATATTGGTTTTAGAAATATAATCCAGACTTATATGCTCATTTATTGGTCAATATATTTTTAATGTATATTAACCCATTGAGCAATTTTGGATTACTGCTATTTGTCACATGGTATACTAAGGGCGACTTGACACATCTCTTTAGTTATATTTGTAAGTGTATTTTTATGGATTCCGTATTTACTTATTATTTATGAAATTTTAAAATGCTTGCTTCTCATTTGGAGCCTGCATTTCAGTGCTTCTTCCTATATTCTGTGTCTTTTCATTATTATCATCATACCATTATGTAATCTATTAATGAATTAGAATAAATGAATAAAGTTCTAAAGAAATTTCCTTAAAGGTGCACACTCATTTAGATACAAATAATGGCATTACACAAGATACTTGTCATTTTATAGTCCCACTAAACACATTACATGGTTTATTCATTCCCTCTTTTTACTCGTCAGGCTTGGTTCTGGTTACTACTAGCCTATTGCAGAGGCCAGTGATTTCTTTCATCGGTGGCATTCACAATAACATACCATAATGTCAGAAAAGCCGTAACCCCAAGAGGGGTTAAGAAAGACTTTAAATAGTGCCAGCATCACCTGAATACACACGTGGCCTCTCATGAAAACTACTTGACAAAGTTTCTGATGAATTGATTTCACCATTAAATTAACTTGATTAAATGCAAAGACTTTAATCAAGTTGATATATAATTCAACATTATATATCTTTTCCCTGTGGTCATAAGTGAAACAATTAATTAAAGCTTATTTGAAGCAAAAATAAAGTTTTAATACTGGACTGCATGCACTTCTATACATTTTTAAATTCACAGGTAAATATTTGTGTTCCACTTGTGTACTTTTTTTAGAAGATGAAGTGGTCATCTCTGGGTGGTGAATGATAAGCATTTTAATTTATTGATTAATTTATAAAGTCAAATATTTATTTGGTCCACAGTCATTTATTGAGCACTACCATATTTTAGACAATGTTCTAAGCACAGAGGCAAAAATCTCTTTTCTCATGTAACTCATTTTTGCTGGGACATGATGGAAGGTTGACAATATACTTAATAAATAAGCACATGGCTTAGTAAAATAGGTGATGATTACTATAAAAATAATAAAGCTGGGTAAGGAGAATTAGCAGTTTGGGGGATGAAAGTTCCAGTTTAAAAGGGGTTATGGGCTAGAATTCATCAAGAAGGTGACAGTTGGATAAAGACCTGAAGGAGGTGAGGAAATTGATAAGGCTGATATCAAGAAAGTATTAAATAAGTATTCCAAGCAAAGTAAATAGTGAGTGCTGGAGCACTTTCTTCAGGGAAAAGTGGGATGCCACAGGGGTTAGAGCAGGGTAGACCTATGCTGAAGGACCTTTAGGCCATTGTAAGTATCTTGACTCTTATTCCAAGAGCAGAGTTTCCCGCACTTGGCACTATTAACATTTTGATCCTGATAATTCTTCATTTGGGGAGACTGTCCTGTGCATTGTAGGATGCTTAATAACATCCCAGGCCTATATCCACTAAATGCCTGTAGCAACTCCAGTCTTGACCACAAAAAAAGGTCTCTGAATATTATCAAATATCCTCTAGGGAACAAAGTCACCCCCAACTAAGTACCACTACTCCGAGAGGAATGCAAGGGTAAACGAGCTGAACAGTGCCCCTCTCCATTCATGTCTACCTGAAACCTGTGAGTATGATTTGGAAATAGAGTCTTCACATTTTAATCAAGTTAAGATGAGGTCATACTGGATCAGGATGGGAACTAAATGCAAAGACTAGTTTTTCTGTTAGAGAAAGAAAAGAGACTTTTGTATACAGAGACACAGAGGAGACACGGGGACGAAGGCCACGTGAAGACAGAGGTAGAGATTGGAGTGATGCAGTTACAAGCCAAGAAGTGTCAAAGATTATCAGCAACCACTGGAAGCTAAAGAAGAGGCAAGGAGGGATTATCTGTTAGAGTTTTCGGAGGGAGCACAGCCCTGCCGTCAACTTGATTTTGAACTTTTGGACTTTGAACTGTGAGAGAATAAATTTTCCTTGTTTTAAGCCACCTAATTTGTGGTCATTTGTTAGGCATCCCTAGGAAACTAATATGGGGGCTGTCGCTTTTCACTTGATCACTCTGGATGCAGTGTAGATAATAGACAGTTTGGGGACAGGGGGATTTAGAGGCAGGAAACCAGTGCAGTAATCAAGAAGAGAGATGATGTTAGCTTGTACTGCACTGGTAACCATGGTGATAGTGAGAAGGAGTTGGAGCCTCCATATATTTTTTAAATAAACTAATGATGCCTATTGATGGATTAGATGTAAAAATGGATTGATATGAAGGAAAGAGAGCAGTTAAGAATCACTCCAACTTTGTCCTGGGTGACCAGAAGGATAGAGAAGACTGAGTGGAGCATTTGGTTTGGGAAGAGTTAAGTGTGAGATATTTAGGAGAGCCAAGTAGAGCTGTTGTAGGTAGTTTGATACGTGAATCAAGAGTTCAGGGAGAGATTTGTGCTGGAGATAAATTTGGGAGTGATTGGCATGTAAAAGGTGTTTAAAGTAACAAGACTGAGTTAGAAAACTAAGGGGGTATGTTTAGACAGCTAAGGGAAGATTTCCTACAATGTTAAGAGGTCAGTAACAAGAGAAGGAATCAGCAAATGATGGTGAGGATGAATGGCCAGTGAAGAGCTAGCAAAATCAAGAGATGGCTGGCTTTTGGAAACGAGTCTTTTGCTTATTTCTATTATGCAAAAAAATCTATTGTAACTGTATTTTAATGAGAAAAATTATAAAAGTTTTTATAAATCATATACTAGAAAGAAGTCCACAATTATTCTTTAACTTTATATTCAGTAGGTCAAAATATATCTGATAATTACTCAGTAAAAATAATCGAAAGTGCAAGGAGCTTGATTATTTTGTTGGACTATGAATAGAAGCCTTTCTCTCAATGCAGTTAGTTTAGGTATGTGTCTCGAATCATTCTCAGCTAGAAAGGATATCTCTGCTTGAGAAAAATAGTACTAGACAATGACATGAGAAATTTCCTATGGCTGGATTTCCCCATCTCTGTGTAAGCACAGATTTTAGCTGTGGGACACCAAAAAAAATTCATCCAAAAAAGATAAAAAGAACAAAGAGAAAAATCAGTGTAGCATTTTGGTGGATATTTTAGATATTTTTATCCTGCGGATACTAGATTCAGATATCTAAGTTCATTTTTCTCTGCGTAGAAATTACAGAAGAATGCAGCTCACCATTTTTTTTCACCATTTGATCTCAAATTATGCTATGAGATCAGTTTGGTCCCAACAGGAAACAGATGGACTAACAGAAATAGGATAAAACAAAGAGGTTTATTTATAAAGGGGCTAATTTATAAAAGTGTAGCAAACCCAGAAGGAATAATGCAATAATCCCGAGTTTATAGTAACAAAAGTGTTACTACCCATAGGTCTACAGGAGTAAGGAAGAGGGAGTGGCTGTCAGAACCCAAAAGTAGATAATTATGTAGTCAACTCTTTGGAGAGGAGTAGTCATTCTTGGTAGAGGAACACAAACAGCTTGAGGCAATCTCACAGAGAAGGATCCCGGGGACTAAATATTCTGACTTAACTTGCCTACTTTCCCCTGTTCTCTTGCTGTTTGGCAGGACTCCTATTGGATGTTAAAGAATGTGAGGTTTTCACGCAATCCCTGCAGGTCAGCCTTCCAGGAAAGAGAGAATAGTGGAGAAGAAAGAAAGTGCCTAGAAAAGCATAAAATGACATTATTTGAAACACTATACTTCCTTTAATTTGGTACAGTTTCAGTTAGTCTGTTTCGTACCTCTGATGAAGAAGTAATTTATATGAGACGAGGAGGCTTTCTTCTGTCATTGAAAGTCAGACTGCCACTAACCAGGTAAACTCTTCTTTGACCATTCAAATATTTGTCCTAATTGCAAACAATTTTAAACATTAGCATTGCACAATTGTTAATGTTCTCCATCAGTCTATGGCATATGATATAACTAGTCTCTTGTGCATGAATGAGTTAAAATCATGTTAAATAATGAAGCAATCCTATTAATACTTATGCTAATTCATTTAAAGGAAAATGCCTCCATTTTTCCTTTCAAAAGGCAAATGTATCTTCTTTACAAATGCAAAAAACACAAATATGATAGCAGAATTCTAGAGGGACACAAAGAAATGTCAAGGGAATGGCAGCTGCCCATGTGACAGGTAGATGTCATTTATCTGAGAAACATGACTTCTGCTGAAATTCGCTATTATACTTCTAGCCCAAGAGCCAATATTCTAAGAGCAACCAGTGCTGGAGCTGCTGTTTTTATGCGACCCACGCATACTACCAGCAACCTCTATTCATTTTAGATTCACTATCAACAGAATAGAAAAATCAATGTTCTCTTTTAAGAACCTTATTAATGTTTATTAATGTATTCCTATAATATGTTTGTTATCCTTGGAATATTCAAAATTCATGGTGTTTTTTAAAGTACTGTCATAGCTTTTCAGACCAGTCCCTTTCAGTGCTTTGGATGCCCAGAACATTCCATTTGAAATGCCTGTGTGAACTATAAAGGCCATATTGGTAACTCTTCTTTCTGAGGTTCATCTCCACAAGCATGGGATCCATTATTCATGCTGATGACATTCCAATAACACGCTGCTTGGTTTTATACCAAGTGAGCCATCCAGCAGTCTAGACTAAGAGAGAGAAAGGAATTAAATTAAAGGTTAATGTCACTTTTTATAGCAGGTTGGCTCTTTTAAAAAGATGTGCAAAAAGGTGGGCTCTAAAGTCTAGTATATTTATTAGACATGGAGACAGCAGAAAGTATCAATCACAGTGTCAAGGTGGGGCCCTTTCTCCCAGGAAGCAGATTTACATGGGGTCATCATGCACGTGGCTCTTCCCATTGAAGCTATTGGCCTGCACGAGTTCTAGTGACTTGTATTTTAGTTGCAATTTCATCTTAGGCACGAAGTTAATTTAAAAACTATGGTAAAAACATGATAGTAAAATAAAAATATAGACTCAGTAATGGACAATGTACATTTCTAACCAAATAAAAGGTAACTGACCTATTTGAAAAATCTCCATACTAGTTTTAAGTGAAAGCGTGAACTTCTGTTATTATATAAGAACCAAAGAAATTAGTCGATTCTCAAGAATAACCTGTGGCATAAAGCAGTAATTACATTCTTTTCACAAGGTGCTCTTATCTGAACCAGGAAATGATAGCCATTCTGATCCATTCTAATAGCTGGCTGCCTTCTCATACTATTTTTATCTATATTCTGAGATTAAAATTTGATAAAAGTGTTTTTTTGCATATCAACAACTAACCTACCAGAAACTGATGGAGCTATAAAATCTTCCACATCCGATGTACATATTTGGCACCATAAAGAGGAGAAACCGTCAGTTGTAATTTTAATTCCCCATATTTAATACTATTTTGGAAAAAGTCAAAATTAATATTTCTGAAAGCCTGACAAAATTAGATTGCCTCATATGTGAAAAAATAGTTGCACATAACAATTTTATTGAACTATAAGCTTAATATATTAGTTGGGACATATAGTTCATTGATTTGTTTGTGCTGCAGATATGTTCTGGAATAATGAATGGGTTCCATATGGATTGAAAAACTATAAGCAAAAGATATTGGTTTCCCAGTGAATCAATATTTAGAAAAATATATTGATCATGATTACCCTTGCACATTGGTTTAATACATTAGCCTGGAACACACTTTGTGCGTGCATGCAATATGCTGATTTCTTTGTTAACTCCTTGTTTAAATAAGTGTTAGAAACCTTCCTTTTCAAAAGACTGAGACTTTAAATTGAGTTGACTTAGCAAGTTAAACTGCCGTCATTATCAGAATATAAACTTGTGATCAATCTTATATGCAGGTAGGCTAGTCACATATCTGTAAATATTATTTCAACACTAGCATTTACACAGACTTTAGGAGGCAAAAGAGAGAGAATTCAGTATTTATTAACAGAAATTCCAGAAAGTAAAAATTATTAACATATGAATGACAACAAGTACAAAAATATATTAACTACTAAATCTATTTAGCAGCAGTATGGAGTAGTGAGATGAAGAAAAACACTGGGAATTTAAAAAGCAAAGACTTGGTTTTCAGTCCTGTCTGCAAACACACTCACAAATTCTGCCTTCTTGACTGTCATTTACTTAAAACCATTGTCCTCATCCTCAGTATGAAGATAGTTATTGTTTCCTGGTTATCCAGACAACCACTGCAAGGATTAACAGGTACAGAAGATATCTATAAGACTCATATTCTATACAAAAATTAATGTTGGTTGGTGTACACAGTTTTGAGTCCAGATAGCATGGGTTCATGGTCAAAGTCTATACCTTCCTAGGTGTATTATTATTTTTATTTTTTATAGATTTATTGGAATACAATTCATATAACTTAAGTGTCATCCTTTAAAAACGTGTGATTCAGTGTTTTTTAGTATATTCGCTGAGTTCTTAAATGCTATGTTTTAATTTGAGAACATTTTTGTTGCCCTCTATACCCATTAACAGTGATTTTCCATTCCTCTTGTCCCCAAATTCTGGAAAAACTAACCTACTTTCTTCCTCTATGAATTTTCCTGTTCTGGACATTTCACAAAAATGGAATCACACAACATGTAGTCATTATAGTTTTTTTCTGTTTTGATGTGAATATCACCACTTGACTTCTTAGTTCAACCTCCCAACAGAGACTAATGAGAACTTCCTGTGTCCAAATTGCAAACACTTCTCACAAAATAAGTGGCCCAGCTATGCTCAATCATTCCTTTACCTCCTTTACCCATTCAATTGTGGCCCAAGATCTTCAGCGTCACACAACACATACTTGGCTGTAATGCTGAGAGAATGAAATATATGTGGCCTTGCATTGCATCCTATAAGAAATTGCAACATCTAGATCCTCGACTTCATGAAAGTGAAAGGAGGGAGAAAAACTCTTAAAAATATATTAAAAGAAAAGCTGTCATTATAAAGATAATTTTTCAGTGATTGAGGAGGTGGATTCTTAAGCAGACAAAAGAATATGTATAGGTTAAAATGGGGACAACCATTTGTTCTACCAAACGTATGAAGTAATATATTTACTGACATGTTTAACTAGAAGGTCATGGATTTAGTAATTTCAGAATTCAAGTCTGAGTTTTAATACTTATTGATTGTTTAACGTATTTGATGTTAAAGTTCAATGAGCATATGTTTTATTATTTGTTGGTACAATACCAATATCAAATGCTAGTTGATAAGACTAAATGAGAATTTATAGATAGCATCCATATAAGTTTATTACAAATACTACTGTACTATAAAGATTTTGTTAAAATAATCATAATGATTTTAGTATCAGTGGGTTTTTGCCTTCTTACATACTTGTATGTTTAGAAAACAGTGATAATTTGTGCTGGTCTGATATCTGGAATTTTGGGATCTATTTCATTTTTTTTTTAAAATAAAGAGCTCTGTGGTTTTGGCAAGTCGTGCCATCTTCCCTCGAGTTGATTCATTTGGGAAGAATAATTTAATTTCAATTCTTTGAACAGCCTCCAGTTCGAGTCCATCTTATCATTGCCATAAACATGGGAATTCTTAATGATGGGAATGGTAACAGCAAAACGCAGTCAGTCTGGCTATGACACCAACAAACATAAACTTTACTTTTTTAATGCAGAGAAATGATATGGAACATTTATGGGAGCAAATCAACCTTTTAACAGAACACTTGCTTGAAGTAAATGAAATCATTCCCTGTAGCACAAAGGCAAGCCTCAAGCAACTGTGAACAGGAGAGTAAAGCACTGTGTTTTCAAATGACATCATATATACTCAGTTCTGCTTCCACTTTAAGTGGCTTTCAGTGTACGCAAGCAAAGTGTTCAGCTTATTTATCATAAAGCTAAAATCCATAAACGTCCTTCAAATGTTTCAATAAACTTATGAAAAAGTATTTTTCAAAAAGGAATCCAACTAGCAATTTATTTTTCTCATGGTTTGAAATATGTTTAAATCAAATTTGATGTTATGGTCCTTCTTAGACTCTACAGATCCTGTGGTTCTCCTTGACACTTCAATTGCCTTATCGAAATATACTCATTTGACTGGATAAATAACTAGAGCTAGGGAGAAGTAAAGTCTCATTTAAAAGAAAATATAAATTTGGAGGTATCACCCCTCTCTCACTAAATTTAAATGAAGTTAATTTAAGGCACATGTATTCTGTCATGTTTAAAAGTTATATTATAATTAGTATAATATGCATTATACTGGGAAGCCAATTACTTTACTCTAAGGACATGCCGTTGGATTTATCTAAAGTAACAGGAATGCTCAGAGTTAATTAAGTTTGTCTTATGCTAACGAGAAATTGTGTCATATTATAGAAAGATTTCAGAACACTAAAAGGTCAATCTGTACTGTAAAAAATATCTGCACATAAATGTTTTATGAGGGATTGGCATAGAATAACATATGAACAAAACTATAATCTATGCTTAGTCTTCTAATTAGAATTTTTTAAAGTTCTATTTTTTATTAGAGGGATTTCAGCCTCAGGTAACAGAAAATCAGATATAAGCTTTTACATGTTCAGGAAAATGCAGGGATGCATATACTGGAAGACCTGAGGTGGTTCAAGCCTAATGTTTGGCTTAACCTAGTGGCCTTTGCTCTGCTTTTAAGTGATTGCAAAATACAGACAGCAGTTTCAGGCTTCTCAAGTAAACACTCAGTAATTCAGGGGAAGAGAATTCTTTTTGTTTTTTATAATTTTGCCCTGGGAGCAAGGAGATGTTTTTCCCAAAGTTTCATAACAAAAATTTCCTCTCTGTCATTACCTGAATTTGGTACTTGGCTTGGTTTGTTTGGGCTGATAAAATAAAATATCATAAACTGGGTAGTGTATACAGGACAGAAATTTATTTCTCATGGTTATGGTGTCTAGGAAGTTCAAGATCAAGGCACTGGCAAATACAGTGTCTGATAAGGGCCAGTTTCCTGATTCATAGATGACACTTTTTCTTTGTGTCCTCTCATGGCAGGAGAGGTGAATGAGCTCCCTTGGGTCTATTTTAAAAGGGCATTAATTCATCAATGAGGGCTCTTTATTCATAATCAATTAACTTCCCAAAGGTAATACCTCCTAATTCCATCACATTGGTGATTAGGTTTCAACATATGAATTTTGAAGGGACACAAGCATTCAGACCATAGTGTCACATTGCTATTTTTGAACCAATTCCTGCAATAAAGTAAAATAATAATAATAATAATTAAGAGGTGGTTATTGTAGACATTAATTCCTGAAAAAAGCATTATTGGCATAGGGTTGTGAATGGTAATGAGTGCAGTACCTTCAAGGCATTCAAGCCCTTGCAGAAGTCAGGGTCAATATTCTGAAAACTCATGGTCTAAGTGTTTGGGTAGGGAGAGCAGCACATTCCTGAATAATATTAGGGAAAGTTTAGTAAGGGGAAAAGTAGGAATTTTACTGGATAGACTACCCACAATGTCTACCTTACTCTGTAAACAAGTGGTTTGAAAACATTTGATAAGGTGAAAACACACCTAATTTTAAAGGTCTGTTTTGCTCTGTATAACAACAAGAATAATAAAAATACATCTTTTTTTTTTTTAATTTCAGAGTATCGAGGGAGTATAGACATTTTGGCTTCATGAATTGCTTTTGTGCCATTTGAGTCAAAGTTATAAGTGTCTTTAAAAATCCCAAATGCCAAATCTCATATCTTTTGTATGCCACTTAACCACAGCATATAAAGAAGAGTCCATTTGACTGTACCAGAACAACTGTTCTGTTCAGAAAACTAAACTACACCTTGCCCCTCCTTCATGTAGTCCTTTATGGGTACAAACTGGCAGCTAAAGTCACTGTGCTAGTCAGGCCTTCGCTCTCACTTTCCTTTCACATATCTTGCTTATTATATTCCCCACATCTTTGCTCATGTCATGCAGTTGCCCTCCATATACCTCTCTGTCTACGCAAGTTCTAACCACGTGTCAAACTGGTCTTTGCCGTGAAGACCTCCCTATCTACTTTAGAGCACATTAACTGTTGTCTTTTCTGATCTGCAAGAGCAATTATAGCCTAAACCTTACTTCCATCATTCAATTATTAAAAATATTTATAAACAATGTATTAACTGGTAGATACTCTTCTAGGTGGTCAGGATAGAAATATTTTCGTTTGAATTTTCTGGTGAGTGTGTGTGTGTATGTGTGCATGTGTGTATGCATATATGCATATACTCCTCTGATTTCTCTCAGGTTTCAATTTTCTTAAGTGTTAGAGATATTTCACAGATTTATTTCCATTCCCACCATCTAGTATTGGTCCTGCCCTAAAAGAAAAGAGACTCAGCAAGAAGGTAGGAAACATTTAAAAATGTTGTGGCTTTATTTGCTTGTTTCCGTGGTGCTTGCAAGTAGAAGGATGCTATGGAATTACTATGACCAAGGTAGGACACTCTCAAGTGATTCTGAGAGTTTAGTACGCATTTAAGGATAGTAGAATACAGGTTTTTAGAAAATGATGCCTTTAATTTAGCCAAGTTGTAGCTGGAACTATAAAATGTGCTTTCATTTGGTATTGTTTTATCAATACTATGGATTTGAGTCTAATTTCATGGCTTTTGGTTAAGGTTGGCTTTTGCCCTTCACCTAACACTATCTAATTACCTTCCCTGTTTCCCTGTTACACTGATATTAGACTTGTACCAGGAAGCTCGAAATGTTACATATAAACAACGGTAACATGTCTGCCACCCAAATATGTGTGTGTGCACACACAGAGTCTCCCTCCCTCCCTCTCTCTCTCTCTCTCCACACACACACACACACACACACACACACACACACACACACACACACACACACACACAGTCTTTGGTGAAACAGTAGATTACCTATCAACCTGCATTGAAAGTTCCAATTCTTCAGTCTCAAGAGATGGAAATTATAACCTTGTTCCTTGGTGTTTGGCATATTTGTTTATTGACTTTAGTGTGGATGTCATATTTAATCAACACACCAATTCTAAAACACTCCAATAAGTCACAAATTCTCCATATACCAGGGACACTTTATCTTCTTTCATCTGGTCCCACCAACTTCATAAACCATGGTTTTTCACTGCTTAATTACTATTAGGTCAATAAATATGAAATGTCCAATGTGAATCAAAAGTTTAGTTTATTGTATTTCAAACAAGCAGCAGTACAATTAATCAGAGTATGTGCCTACACTATTGACACAGTTTTGCCATCTTCACAGTAGCTTGTTTATGCCAGCAGCAAAGAAGCCTGGAGAGCAAGTAGCAATGAAATCGTGAAAGGGGTTTTCCACAGCTTGTTGAGAATTGAATATTTTTTCTTACAAGAAGTGGTCTAAAGCCTGGAAGAATCGGTAGTCAGTTGGTGCAAAGTCTGGTGACTATGGTGGATGACAAAGTTTCCAAGTCCAGCCTCTGTAGTTTGAGCAGCGTTGTTTGTGCGACATGTGGTCGAGCGTTGTCTTGCAAGAAGATTGACCTCTCTCTACTGACCAGTATCAGCTGCTTAATCACAAGCTTCCTCATTATTTAATCCAATTGGTTGCAGTAGATATCTGCTATAATTGATTGACCAGGTTTCATGAAGCCGTAGTGGACAATACCAGTGCTGAGCCACCAAACACACATCATTAGCTTTTTTTGATGAATATTCAGTTTTGGATTGTGTTTCAGCACTTCACTTTATCCAACCATTGTGTGGAATGCTTGTGATTGTCAAAAATAATCCATTTTTCATCACGTTTCACAATATGGTATACAAATGATTCACCTTTATGTCGTGACGGCAAAGAAAGGCAAGCTTCGAGATAATTTCTCTTCGGAGTATGTGCCTATGCTATTTATGCTCATTTAATTCACACAGTACCCGTCTATCCTTGCTGATTTGTTTCAAATGGTCCAATATTGTTGCTGGACTAGTAAAATCAAATTTTGCTGCTATTTCATGCGTAGGTTGAGGTGGATTAACTTCCACTGCAGCTTTCAGCTCATCATTATCCACATTGATCTCAGGTTGCCCACATGATTTATTTTCAAGATTAAAATCACCAAAACAGAACTTCTCAAACCATCACCATACTGTGTGTTCATTAGCCACGTCCTTCCCAAACACTGTTGATCCTTGAGGCTGTCCGTGCCGCATTGGTTCCATGACTGAACTCATATTCTAAAATAACACGAATTTTTGACTTGTCCATGACTTCACAAAAATTGCTCTAAAAAAAAATCTGAAAGCCAAACCATACCTTTGAAAGAATGAAGCTGTACCTTCACAATTTAAATAAAACAAGAAGTGTCAAAGTAAAATGTCAGAGAAATCAACCATCAAACTTAGCACTTAAGGAAATCAGACATTTCATGGTTAATAACCTAATATTACTGAATAAATGAACATGTTGTCCCTTACCTGTTTCTTAGGAGACAGGCTTCCTAAATACATGCACAATTTCTGCTCTTGCATAACCTGTTTCAAACTTATCCTTACTTTTATTATCCTCATGTCATTCCATGCAATCTTATAAGAATAAAGGAGTGGGGTTCTGGATCCCTCGTTTTTCATACTGAGTGAGATATATGGTTTCTAGGATGTGGGCCTGGGTCATAAGTCTGCCATTAGTTACTTTGATTGACTAAGTAATATAGGCAATTTTTTCCTCAGTTTTGACAACTGTAAAGTTGAAATGCTGGATGTTAGGTAAATTAGGTTCCTTTTCACTTCTTTTAGTCTGTGATGGTACACTTACAGAGTTGAACTGTTTATCTCCGATTAAAGGGACAGTTTTAAAGTCTGTATTATTCGTGGCAGTCTCATCATCATTTTGCCAATTAACAAATGACAGAAAATGTGCAATGCCTTCCCCAGATGTGGGAACATTGAGCAGTTGCTTTCTCTTTTTCATCCTTCCTTTGCTCAAACTAGCACCTGTTTAGTGTCTTTGCTCAGCACAGCCATATGGTGTTACACAGTTTTTCAATGTTCACTTAGAGACTTGGGTGGGCAGCTATAGGCATTAAAGCAAATACAAAAGTAGGGTACTCAATCTGCAAATTGCCACTTCTATGCTGATCAAATTGCATGCCAGCAAGTCATGCTCACGGCTTTACGATTAAACTCTGAGCTTGAGTTTAATATGAGGATAGCTTGCAGGACTGGCCATGTCAAAATTATGAAAATGGGCATGTGCCCTATTTTCCTCTTCCTTTTTCTTCACCCATAGTTCACACATGGAAAGATCCTTTCTTCCCATTTCTTGCTTTCTCATTACTTTACTATCAAAGTGTGGATATTCCCATATCATTCCTTGCACTTATTGATTAGTTAACTGATTGCAATGTTAATATTAACTGTATTCAATCTTATATACCATATTCATGTTGGAATGATGCCTGGTATAATTAGAGCTGCCTGGGAGTTTTATTATTTTTTTACTCCAAGGATTTATGGGTAGAACATCCAGTGTCAACTTATCACTAAGTTCTGGAAGAATCTTTTGGAAGTGCTTCATCCTCTTTCCCTCTACCCCTACTCCAAACACTTTATTGGGGCAATAAAACTGAAAACCTAGCCATTACTCCCTGTAGTGGCAGTTCCGTGGAGCATTACAATTGAATAGATTAAGCATGAATGTTGAAAAACTATTAACATTATTAGGTAAAGTAAATGTAAGGTTAATTACTATAAATGTCAGCCACAGCCCACTAATCCTTAATTATTATACAGATTAATAACCTTCTTAAAATAAAAACATTATTTTAAATATGTACATATATGCACACATACATGCTATATATACACACACGTGTTATATTATTATGTGTGTGTGTGCGCATATGGAGTGAGAGAAAAAGAGTTTCATACCATTAAATTGGCTGGTCACAGAACTGAGCTTTCATATTTGAGTATTGGATCTCATAGAATCATTAAGAATTCACGAGTACAAAATTAAAAAAAAAGAATACAAGAAACAGGAGGATAACCCTCCCAATATTAAGAAGAATGTGTATTTCCATTCTTGGGATACTTCGCTTAGTAGAATGCGTTCCAGCTCTATCCAGGAGTATACAAGAGGTGCTATATCACCATTGTTTCTTAAAGCTGAATAGTACTCCATGGTATACATATACCACATTTTATTAATCCACTCATGTATTGATGGACACTTGGGTTGTTTCCACATCTTTGCAATTGTGAATTGTGCTGCT
>RJWJ010021808.1:0-27513 GCA_004363605.1 Indri indri | reverse complement strand
CAGCTACTCAGGAGCCTGAGATAGCAGGATCGCTTGAGCCCAGTTCAAGGCTACAGTGAGCCATGATCCGGCCACTGCACTCTCTAGCCTGGGGAACAGAGCAAGACCCTGTCTCAAAAAAAAAAAAAAAAAAAAAAGGTTAAACTACTGGTAACTGTTCAGGCCTACTATTGCTTCTTACCTGGCGAATGAGAGGCCTACTGGCCTCTGCCTTAGCCAGGCCACGAGCAGCTATGGAGGGGATTATTAATTGTTTTTTACTGTGCTCATGGGCCTGACCTTTCTTAGACTGTGTTTTGTGCCTGTGGTAATTACTTAACTGAGGTACTCCTGGTAAATTTGAATGTAGTTCAAAGCCACTGAAGCTATTAGTACAGGCCCGAGACCAAGGATTTCCAGAGTTGAGCCCAAGCATTGTCACAGACCAAATGAGTGATCCAGCGAGTGTCATTCCAGCCTTGGTTACCAGATCCTGTAAGTGTGAAAATGTGGGAAAGAAACTTTTGTGAAGAATAATCTGACCTTCTGTAACTGTGGTCCACGAACACTGGAGGAAGAACCTCTGTCTTCTTTCCACTTTAGCACCGTAGGGGGTTGATACGATGATCTCTATTTTACAGGTGAGAAAACTAAGGCACAACTTTTGCTCAAGGTCATGAAGCCGGTAACTGGTGGGGCTGGGATATGAACTCATGTCTTTCAGATACTGGGCCTCGCACACAAACAGTCAGCTAAGGTCACACGGCCCAACAGAAAGTAGATCTTATGACACACCCCTTTCCACCCCTTCCTTTTTGTCCAAGGTAACTTATTTCAGCAAGACAAAATGATGGGCCTGTGCAGAAATGGGGAGATCAGCCTCTCTGTTTGCTTTACAACTAATGAAGGGTAAGGGTGACTCAGGAGAATGATGTTTTGGGGGGATGGGAAATACAGTGGGGCTTTTGTTTCCCAAACAGTCATCTGACTTTGTGACAGAGAAGGGGTGGGTCTAGAACATTATCCCTCTTCAACATATGTGAACCTGTCACTGTCGGTGGGCCCCTCTGTAAACTGTCTCAAGAACAGTCCCTGTGGCTTTTCAATGACGGCGTATAGAGTGAGGTTCTACTTCTCCAATCAAGCTGCTCAGTTGCGTTTGAGACAAAGACCCAGTCCAGGTGCCAGTGTCTCTGTCACCATAAAAATAGACCCATCCTTTGAGCCCGTTTGCTGTGGCTGAATCCTTGAGCGTGAAACAGTAGCCTGAAAAAGTCCCCCACCCACACCACAGGACATGGGAACAGAAATGCCCCAGGCTCACTGAGGTTTCTGTTGAGTCTTGGTCATCTGTCTCATGGGTTCCCAGGCACCCTGCTTCTCATTCTTGCTGTTCTCTAGACCAGTGCAAGTCAGACCTTGGCCAAATTTATTCCCTCCTCCAACTTTCAGTTTCTTATTGATAAAGGAAGTGACTGACTTAGTCTGTCTGAGATCACATGCCGTTTATAATCTCAGGATCCTCTTTGTTCACTGCGTTTGTCAGATGAGGCAGAGGTGGGGAGGGGGAGGAGGTGGGAGGAGAGAGTGGGAGCAGTGTGCCCTGGGTGGACAGCAAGGAGGTGCATTGTCTGCAGGGAATTTAAACAAGAATAAAACCAACTAAAAGCTGGTGTCCTTTTTATTATGAGCTGGCAGTTTTAAACAAGGTCATGATAAACTACTCCTACCTGCAGGGACGACTGTTCATACACCCTGGTCTTGGTATGCCACTTAGACTCTTTTGGTTGCTGATGATAGAAAACCAACTCAGAATGGCTTAAATAAAAAAGGATTTTATTGGTCCACATAAGTGCTAAGACCAGGAGATACAGCTGCACTCAGACCCAGCTGTGTCCAGATGCTCAATGGAGCCCTCAGAGATCTGCCTCTCTCCATCTCTTCGCACCTCAGCCTTGATTGTCGTTTCTTTTCGGGCGGGCTCTCGCCTGGCTGCACCAACATTGCCACCAGCAGCTCCAGGCCTACACCGTATCAGCTAAGCTACCTCAGAGAGCCTTCCAGCAAAAGTTCTAGGTTTTCCCGGGGACCAACTTGAGTCACATGACCATCCCTGATTTAAATGGGATAGAATATGCTGACTAATCATCTGCCTCATATTGCTCAGGGCCAAGGTTAGCACATACGCTGAGAATGGTAGGCGGCTTGTTTCTCCAAAGAAATATTGAGGTGAAATTGCTAGAGAAAGATAAAATGGATACTCAGTTACCAAAGCAACAACTGTCTGTCATATCCCTGCCTTCAAAGATCAGCTCATATTAGTCCTCTGGTTTGGAATCCCCTCCCCTGTCCACCTTGCTCCCTTTCTTCCTTACAGTGCTGAAGATCCCATAAAGGCTTCTGGACCACTGCAGCCCACTGTAAGTTAGTTCTTCCTTTCAACTCCAAAGAATTATTGTGCATTCCTGCTATTCTGATAGCTAACTAAGATCAACTGTTAATTTCTTGTCTATTATAAAAGTAATACATGTTTACTTTAGGGGAAAACAGAAGTAAAAAGAAGAAACAAAATATTACCTGTGGTCCCACCATGTAATGACAACCCCCAGTTATATTTTCTTCTATGCAAAATTTTTTTTTCCAATTTTTAAATTGAAATATAACGTATACTTCATATAACATATGAGAGTAGGTATATTAATACATATATACACAAATCAACTCAATGAATTGTCACAAACTGAATTCATCCATGCCACCAGTACCTAGAATTAAGAAATATAACATTGTCAACGTTCCAGAAGCCTCTCCTTCCTACTCCTTCCAATCACTGCCCTTCCCCAAGGGTAACCACCATCCTAATTTCTAACATCACAGATCAATTCTGCCTGATTTTGAACTTTATAGAAATCATACATACTTTTTAAAAACATAGCTGTGATCATTGTGCATGTGCTGTTTGTTTTATTTTAAATTATAGCTTAAGTGTTTTCTATTTTGTTAAGCCCTTTGTTAGCATACTTTTAATAGCTGCATGATCCTATATCAAGAAGGTTTACTTAACCATTCTCCTCTTGCTGCAAATTAATATTTTGTGGATAAGGCTTTTCCTGCTGCCTAGTTAAGTCTGTAATATACAGGGCAGGATAGAACTCTCAGGCGTGAG
Source organism: Indri indri (assembly GCA_004363605.1). NCBI lineage: Eukaryota > Metazoa > Chordata > Mammalia > Primates > Indriidae > Indri > Indri indri. The sequence goes on along the minus strand of RJWJ010021808.1, from coordinate 24,368 downwards.
CCAAAGCTGCAGTCCACAGGTGGAATTTCTTCTTTAAAGAAACTTTAGTTCTGCTCTTCAGGCCTTTCAAATTATTGAATCAGGCCCATCAAGATCATCTAGGATAATTTCTTTTACTTAAAGCCCACTGTATAGACGTTAATCACATCTACAAAATGCCTTCACAGCAACACCTGGAGTAGTGTATGATTGAAGAACTGGGGACTTACAGCCTAGCCAAATTGACACGTAAAACTGACCATCACAATTGTTCCAATAAGTTGTTTGGAACATTCCATTCCCCACTGTTCTGCACCCTTAATGTTAACGATGTAAATTTTCATATTGTGTGGATCTGTTTCTGGGACCTCCATTGGCCTTTTCTTCTATCCTCTGCGAATACCATACTATCTTAATAATTATGTATTTTATAATAACTCTAAACGTGGGAGAGTAAGTCCTTCCATGCAATTTTATTATTTTCAAATATATTGTATAAATTATTTTGAAGAAGAATATGCATATTCTCCTGTATTATATACTGAAGTTTGACACATAAGAGAGCACCCCCATGTTAACTTGGCTGTCAGGCTAACTCATTTTCATGTAATCTTTGGATTAAAATTCTATTATCATTGTGCATATATTAGAAATTTTTTTTCTGGCCTTTTAAAAAATTGAGGCCTGGGTATATTTGCATATGTAAAATTATACAAGCAAGTGGATACTTGCTATGTATATGCTATGGAATATATGCCCTATATGTACCTCAATTAAATGATGGTTAAATTCTAGGCAAGGTTACATCCCACTGATCAGTGTATGTTTTCTTAACAGGATATTCAGTAAAGTTATTAAAACTAATGAATGTTTAATACCAGCAGTAATGTTATTGTAGTCTCAGTTTATAATGGGGATGCTTTGCTTTTGCTTTTTATATTTATGATAAGGATGTAAGCAGTAAGATATTCATTCATTCTAATTTGCTGAATTCTTGTTACTTTTATGACAATTTTTAAATTAATCTTTCATTTTAAAAAATCAATATTTAAATCATTTTCAGTTATCTCCCTTTTAAGTTTAATAGAAGAGTAATTTGAGGTTGTAAACTGGTGAAGAAAAACTATTACCACTTGCAAAGGCACTTATCTGTGTACATCAGGATTATTTTTGATAAATTGGATCCTGAAGTTGATATGGAACAGAAATCATCAGTCCTAATTTATAATTTGAGATTTTTAAGGTCATGAAAAATAAATATAAATTTGAACTTACTCTATACTAGTAAAATGCTACTCAAATAGTTTTAATTTTGTGTTATGCATATCATATAAGAATTTGAAAAACAGATCTGCTGCTAAAAAGCATTATACAACAAATGCATTAGTATTAATAAAACTAGTATTACTTAAGTGGATAAGATCCAGTATAGATTATTTTATTACTGTTTTAAAATAACATCAGTAATAATCATTGTGAAAAAATTAGGAAATTGTAAGGAACTAGAACTTCTGGAGATTTTACTACTCAGAGATAAACACCATTAACATATTAACATTGTGGCATAGCTCCTTTCAGACATTTTGGATTAGGCTTTTAGCTGGTGACGATAAATTTGCCTTCCCTTGTCACTGATTGGTTGAGGGGTGGGTGGGCAGGTCCAAGCCAGTTTGGGCCAATGAGAGGTGAGTACCAGGTCTTCCGGAAGAAGCCCCGCCTCCCTGCCAAGCCCGTGGCGGCGCCATCTTGCAACCCGAGGGAGAACGGACCTTCAAGCGGCTGAGGTATGCCGAGTGGAAGGCTGCAAGAACGCGGCTTGGGTTCTCACCTCGTGCTTCTCCCGTTATGTGAGTTACTGCTTTTCTTTCTTTAGTTTTTGTCATTGTTTAAGCTGGTTTGAGTTGAGTTTTTAGCACCTGCAGCCCAGGTTCTGAGATTCTTCCGTAAGTGCCTTAGGGCGTCTTCCCAGGTGCCTTGGGGCGTCGTTCTCTCTCACCCGGGGCGAGGCAGTTGGCTCAGCAGCACTTGGCCTGCTTGGTTATGGCTCTTGGCAGCCACGCATACTGCCATCTCCTGAGCTTGATTATAGGCTCCCTGTGGGCAAGCACACCTCCTAATTCATTTGGGGACCCCTAGGGCCAACCTGGCAGGATGCAGCTGGCGGAAAACTGCTGTAGAGAAAGGGGACCGTTGTGGGGGCGCGTGTTCGTTTCCTCTTATAGCACTGAAACCTTCAGGAGGGGGCTTTACATTTTTGTGTATCTGCTTTCTGTGCCAGGTATTTTACACAGCCTTAATTCCTTACTTCCTTGCAACAATCCCAAGAGCAGCCACAGTGATATTTCCGTGTTTTATAGAAGAAGAGCCTGAAGCCTAGGTGATATAGTTAAGGTCACGCTACCAGTGTGTCAGGGAATGTTTGTGAATAGAGCTTGAAAAATCCCTTTAAAAGTTCTCTCCCTTTATTATAAGTAGATATATAGGTAACGTTTTCTTCAATTCTGGTTTTACGGTGGCTCAGGGTCATTATTTCAGATTGTGGTTTTCATCAAACGGTTAAGTAATTAATTAAATTTTTTGGCTTAAAACAACACAAAAATTTCCCCCCAGCTTTACTGAGGTGTATAATTGACCAAATTGTGTATATTTAAGTAGTACAACACGATGTTTTGATATAAATAAATACTGTGAAATGATTACCACAGTTTAGTTAACACATCCATCACCTCACATAGTTACTTTTGTGTGTGTGGTGAGAACATTTCTGATCTACTTTCTTAGCAAATTCCAAGTTTACAATATAGCGTTTTTAATTATGGTCACCATGCTGTGCAGTAGATCCCCAGAACGTATTCATCTTACAAGTGTAAGTTTGTGTCCTTTGACCAACATCTCTCCTTTTCCCCTACCTCCCCGCCCCAGGCAGCCACCATTCTGCACTCTGTTTCTGTGTGTTCCATTAGTGAAATGTTTTTTAGATTTCATATATAAATGTGGTCATGTGGTATTTGGCTTTCTGTGCCTGGCTTATTTAGCATAATGTCCTCCAAGTTCATCCATGTTGTTGCAAATGACAGGATTTCCTTCTTCTTTATGGCTGAATAATATCCCATTGTATATCTGTAACACATTTGCATTATTCACAGACGCTTAGATCGTTTCCATGTCTTGGCTATTGTGAATAATGCTGCAGTGAACATAAAAGTGCAGGTGTCTTTTTTGAGGTACTTACTTTGTTCCCTTTGGGCATATACCCAGAAGTGGGATGGCTGGATAATACAGTAGATCTAAATTTTAATTTTTCAAGGAAGCTACATAGTGTTTCCCATAATGGCTGTACTCATCAAACATTAATTTTAAAAATATTCCTAATAACATGCTAATCACTACCTTAAGCTCAGGCTAGGTGAGCAACACAAAAGTAGGCCTTGGCTTTGAAGTGCACACAATCTGTGGTGTCACAAGCTTGGTTTAAGTGTGTTGACTATAAGAGCCCCTCCTAGCATCCTAGAATTTTGGATTTGGAGTGTAAGCAGTAAAGACATACTCCTTTTTTTTTTTTTTTTTTTTTTTTTTTAAAGAAAGAGGGCTAAAAACTATTCTCAATGGATTTTAGTGTTCTGGTTAGTTGGCCCTTTGTTAACCTTCATTATAATTGAGATTTTTTAGCTCAGACAATTAAACATCATTGATGATACTAATTACTATCTTTGGGACAGATTTTCACCCACCAACCATAATTGTCAGGGGAAACAAAGAATCCTTTTAGGAGCATATTTGTTTCATTGCGTGATTCCCATGTTACAGACACATAACAAAATCTGTTAAAAAACACCTTACTCTGCCAAAAACTTTGGTATATTCTGGATAAATTTGTATTCAGGGTACAAAACAATGCTGAGACTTTTCCCCTGTGGTACTAACGGCGAAAAGATGAGTCTGGCTAGAGCAAGGGGTGCTTGTAAAAAATGTTTTCTCAGCTCTGTCCTGAAAGCTATATATTTCTTGATATACTGTATATATTTTTTGATGAATTCTTGGGACACATCAACAGAGGAAGAAGTTTCACCAGATCTAACCTTGCAATTTTATATATGAGAGATGGTGTCATATTAGCTTCTGGTTCATGTTTGTGAATTGAGAGTTCCTTGCTTAGACTATCACGAAGAGGTATGTCATCTGTGGGCTACCCATATTTAAGTAGAAAACAGCTAAATTGTTCGTGGCCTCCAGGTGACAAAGATTATGCCTTGTTTAATTAGATACATCACTACCGTGCTCTGACCCACTGTATTTAAAAATTGAGATATAATTCACTCTTTTAAAAGGATACAATTCAGTAGTTTTTAGTGTATTCACAAAGCTGTGCAGCCGTCACCATTATCTAATTCTAGAACATTTTTACCACTGAAAAAATAAACGTTGTACCCATTGCCAGTCATTCCCCCTCTCCCCTCTTCCCTTAGCCTTTGGCAACCACTAATCTACTTTCTCTTCTGTGGATTTGCCCTTTATGGCCATCCCATATAAATGGAATCGTGCAATATGTGGTCTCTTGTGACTGGTTTCTTTTGCTTAGTGTTTTCAAGGATCATCCATGTTGTAACACGTAATAGTACCTCATTCTTTTTTATGGCTGAATAATTTTTCATTGTATGGATATGTCCCATTTTATTTATCCATTTGGCAATTGATGAACATTTGAGTTGTTTCTACTTTTTGGCTCTTGTGAATACGGTAGTACCCCCTAATCCATGGGGGATACATTCCAAGACCCTCAGTGGATGCCCGAAACAGCCCGATAGTGCCAAACCCTACTGTACCCTATTTGTAGGTTAATCATTAAAAATTCTTAATTATAGCTTGAGCTTTTTTGCCAGCTCTCAGGTGGATTTTATCACAAGTTCCAACCATAGCTGAAAACATTCATTATGTAGGTAATTTTTAAAAATTATTTTAAATCCCTCGCATGCCTCAGACTGTTAAATAATGTTATTTAAACAACTGCTAAACACAAGATTTTCGAAGGCATTACTATCGGTTATCAGATTGACTGTCACAGTAGGGTGACATTCAGATTGGTTAGCTACTAAGTGAATAATGGGTGGGTAGCATATACAGCATGGGTACTCTGGACAAAGCAATGATTCATGTCCTGAGTGGGAAGAGCAGGATTTTATCATACTAATCACAATAGTGTGCAATTTAAAACTTACGAATTGTTTATTTCTGGAATTTTCCATTTACTATTTTCAGATTATGGTTGACCTGACCATGGGTAACTGAAACCGTGAAAAGTGAAACCACAGATAAGGGGGGACTACTGTAATGCTGTTATGATCATTCATGTACAAGTTTTTGTATGATCATATGTTTTTAGTTTTCTTGGGTGTATACCTAAGAGTCGAGTTGCTGGGTCATATGATAACTCTATGTTCAACCTTCTGAGGAACTGCCAAGCTTTTTTCCACAGTGGCTGTACCATTTTACATTCCCAGGCATGAATAGGGGTTCCAATTTCTAAATATCCTTGTCAACACTTGTTATTATCTGTCTTTTTAATTATAACCATTGTAGTGGATGCTGGCATGTTATATTTTGCTGGGGGGAAAAAGTATGATCATATTTTCACATTTTCAACATTAGAGGCCTATTTAATATAAAAATCATTTTCTCTGAATCTTTGTTTTATCTTTGACCTACTGAAGGCTGTAATTAGAATAATTCTAATTTACTTTAACTTATATTAATAGGTTAATATAAATTGAAAATTCTTAATTATGGCTTGAGCTTTTTTGCCAGCTCTAAGGTGGATTTTATCAAAAGTTCCAACCATATCTGAAAAAATTCATTATTTAGATAAATGTTTAAAATTATTTTAAATCCCTTGCATGCATCAGACTGTTAAGTAATGTTATTTAAATAACTGCTAAACACAAGATTTTCAAAGGTATTACTAAACACATGTAGTAGCAAAACCTTCTTTGCTTTGTAAGTCACCCTGGCCAGTGCCTTTGAAGATATTTCCAAATTGTTTATTGACATTATGGATTAAAATCTTTCTTCAGAGTAGGCTCTGTGAGCCAGAAAAATGATACTTTTTTTTGTTACTATTATTTAATATTTTGGGACTACCGGTTGTCTTTCTGTTATTGATTTCTAGTTTAATCCCATTGTGGTCTGAGAGCAGGCCTTTTATGATTTCTATTCTTTTAAATTTGTTAAGATATATATTTTATGGCACAGAATGCAGTCTGTCTTTGGTGAATGTTCCATGTGAAAATAAGAATATATTGCCTTTGCACCTTTGTAAAAAGTCACTTGTTCATATGTATACACATAGATATATAGTAGGTTTATATCTGGACTTTCTATTGTTTCATTGATCTGTTTGTCTTTATGCTAGTACCATGCTGTTGTGATTACTGTAGTTTTATAATAATTTTTGGAATCAGATAGTATTAGCCCTCTAACTTTGTTCTTTTATTTCATAGATTTTTTGGTTATTCTGGGTCCTTTTCATTTCCATGAGAATTTTAGAATATGCATGTCAATTTCTATAGAGACCTGCTGGGATTTTTATTGTGATTACATCAAATCTATGTATTAATTTGAGAACTGAGAGCTTAATGATACCGGTTGAACATCCCAAATTCAAAACCCTAAATGCTCCAAAATCCAAAACTTTTTGAGCACCGACATGATACTCAAAGGAAGTTCTGTGGATCATTTTGAATTTCAGATATTTTCTGATGAGGGATGCTCAACCAGTAAGTATAAGTCAAATATTCCGAAATCTGGAAAAATCCAAAATCCGAAACACTTCTTCTGATCCCAGGCATTTTGGATAAAGGATACTCAACCTGTATTAAGTCTTTGGACAAGATATATATGTCTCCATTTTTAAAATCTTCTTTAACTTTTCTCAGGAATATTTTATAGTTTTCTGTGTAGAGGTTTTTCATATTTTGTCAGATCTCTTAAATATTTCATATTTTGAGGCCATTGTAAATGGTGATTTAAAAAATATCAACTAATTGTTCATTGCTAGCACATAAAAATAAAATTAATTTTTATGTATTGATCTGGTATCCTGGGCATCAGAAAACTTTCTCTGTAAAGGACCAGATAATAAATATTTTAGACTTTGCAGGCCAGATGGTCTGTGTTGCAACTGCCCAGCTCTGCCATTGCAGTATGAAAGCAGCATAGAGGATACATTAACAAATGAGTGTGTTTCAAAATATTTTATTTACAGAAACAGACAGTGGGCTGGGTTTGGCCATAAGTCATAGTTTGTATTCTGCAACCTTGCTAAGCTCACTTGTTAGTTCTAGTAGCTTTTTAAAAAAAATAATTTATTGAGGTGAAATTCACGTAACATAAAATGAACCATTTTAAAGTGAACAATTCAGTGGTATTTAGTATATTCAAAGTGTTGGACAACCAGCACCTCTGTCTGGTTCCAAAACATTTCTGTCATTCCAAAGTAAAACCCCTTATCTATTAAGCATTTTCTCGCATTCCCATCTCTTCTTTCCCTTTCCTTTTAATATATTATTAGATTCTAGTTGTTAAAATTTTGGTTAGAATTTTTGCGTCTATGTTCATGGGGGATATTAGCTTGTAGTTTTCTTACACTTTCTTTGCCCAGTTTTGTTATCAGGGTTATGCTGGCCTAATACAATTAACTGAGAAGTATTCCCACCTCTTCAGTTTTTTTTTTGGAAGAGTTTCTATAGAATTGGTATTATTTCCTAAATTTTTGGTAGAATTCAGCAGTCAAACCATATTGGCCTGGAGTTTTCTTCACAGAAAAGTTTTTAACTACAAATTCAATTTCATTAATAGACTTAGGGCTATTTTGGTTATCTGTTTATTTTAAATATCTTTTTTGAGCTATAATTCACATAGCACAAAATTCATTCATTTTAAAATGTACAATTCAAAGGCTTTTCATGGACTAACAGAGTTGTGCAACCATCAATACAATTTTAGAACATTTTCGTCAGTCCACAAAGAAGCCCAGTACCTATTAGCTATCACTCCCAATCCTCGCTCCCTTTGCCCTTGACCCCCTAGAAGCCATAAATCTACTTCTGCCTCCCTAGATTTGCCTTTTCCAGACATTTAATATAAATGGATTTATACAATATGTGACTTTTTACTTAGCATAATGTGTTCCAGTTTAACCATGATGTATCTTGTATCAGTGCTTCACTCCTTTTTATTGCCAAATAGTATTCCATTATATGGATATACTGTATTTTATTTACTCATTTATCATTTAATGGACATTTAGATTGTTTCCACTTTGTGGCTGTTATGAATAATGGTGCTATGAACATTTATGCATATGTTTTGTGTGGACATATATATGTTTTCAGTTTTCTTGGGTATATGCAAAAAAATTTATAATTTTTATTTTTAACTCAGATTGTCCTTTTCAATAACGTCAATTAGTGAAATTTAGTTCCTATTCATATCTATCGGTTACAGTGACAGCCAGGGGAAACTCCATGTAGGGTAAAAGATTAACAAGCTAGCTCTCTTTTTTTGTTGTTATTCTTATTGACTAGGAAAAATTCTGTATAAAAGACATAGTATAAATCCATAACTTTCCCACTTCTCCTTTTGTCTCACTTGCCTTGGCACTACTGTTCTCATGCTTGAGGATACTGTCTTGGAAATGAAAGATCCTTTCTGAAAGAAGGTTCAGTGCCTCTGGGTGACCCCTGCCAAGGTCTGATAGTTGGGAATGTATCAGATAGTGAAAGTGCAGGCTGATAACGTAACTGACTCCCCCAGCCTCACGCATGGCTTTCCTTAATTAGGAAATGTGAGACTGGAAATTTGTATGTAGTTCTTGGGTTCACACTCCTCTTCATCATTCACCTTAGTTCTTCTGCACATTTTTGGGGACAGCATAACAGAAATTCCCCTCTTCTCATAGATTTTCATGAGGATTTAAAAAACAGCTAACATGTATTGAATACTTGCTATAGTAGGAGCTGCGCCAAGCAGCTTAAATATATTGTTTCTCATTTAATGCTCTCATTCCTTTAAGATGTCAATATTAGTTTTGCTTTTCTGATGTGGAAACAGGATTAAAGTAGTTATAGAATTTTCCCAAGATCTCAGATTTAGTAAATGACAGAAGCAAGACTTGAATCCAGATTTGTCTTACCCCAAAATTGTAAGACTGCTAAGGTCTTGACAGTTATTAACACTATTTATATCACACATTGTTTTTTGTATTTAAAATGAGTAATCATGTGTGTGCTGAGAGTTTTTTTATTTTCCTTGTAAAGCTGGCAGTTTCTTTGCACATGGTTGCCCTTTCTGGGCATGGGTAGAACATAATAACTAATTAAATATTACCGGGGAATGTATTGCTATTAAATGAGTAAGACTTTGTGCTGCTAAACTCCACCTCATCCTTTAACACCTAGCATGACGAAGACATCCTCTTACAGGCTTTCCAAAAAACAGCTACACCTATTTTAATGCATTCAAAACAATCTGTACCTGCTTTTGGTAAATATATATATATGTATTTTAAATGTATTTATTGAGATTTAATTTACATACCATCAAATTCATCCATTTTAATTATAGAGTTTAATGATTTTTACTAAATTTACAGAATTGTGCAACCATCATTATAACTCAGTTTCAGTACATTTCCATCACCCCCAAGAGTTCCCTCACATGCCCATTTGCACTTAAGCCCTGATGCCATTCCTGAACTAGACAAGCATTGATCTCCTTTCATTCTCTATAGATTTGCCTTTTCTGGACATCTCATAGAAATGAGATTATATATGTATTTGTGTCTGGATTCTTTTACTTAACATATTTTGGAGGTTCATCTATATTGTATAACATGTTTTTTTAGTGACGATACACTATATCATTGTATGGATATGCCACATTTTATTTATCTGTCCATCAGTTGATGGACTTTTTGGCTATTAGAAATAATGTTCCTGTTAACAATTTGCATACAAGTCATTGTGTGGACAAGTGTTTTCAACTCTTTTGAATAGATACATAGGAGTACAATTGCTGAGTCATTTGCCTTTTGTCTTTAATTCCTTGAGGAAAAGAAGCCCTTCTTGGAGTTTTAGTGTTTATTGCCTTAGTGGTCTTTGAGTTGGCTCATCTAGCATACCTGTGACACTGTGGGTAGTTAAAATGATTAGGAGGTATTTGTGATATATTTTCAGGTTTTATGAGCCTTTGCTTGGTTTTTTGTCCACTGACCCCCTTTCCTCCAACTTTGAAAGAGTTTTGTTTTCATCTCGATTCCTTGCAGTCCTAGCAAACGATCCTGGTGTTTTTGGATGGCCTAGATTCTTATTTCCAGCATAACCCCGTGTATATGTATACTGAGTACTTTATAAGACAACATCACATTAATAATAATAGAAAACTTATACCTTATTTACATTGTATGCACATTACTCTATTGACTATTTTTGGTGAGGGTATATAAGATGAACAGAGTATAAATTTTCTTACTCAAATGGACTTGGTAGCATGAATAAAGTTTTTTAGGTGGTCTGATGTAGTCTACACAAGCTCTTTTGTTCTGAGATTCACATGTCTGTAACCAAGCAAAGCAAAAATATTTCCCTACCCAAGTATTGTCTCATTTTAACTAGGAAACAGGAAGCCTGATGTAAGAAAGGGAGATGGGTTTCTTTCACCAGAAAGAAAATAATGCTATAAAGTTACTAATGCTGTTATAAGGGACACTTACTGCCAGTTAAGAGGGATTAACTGAAAGTCAAAAAAAAAAATTCACTTAGTGTTAACGCCTCTGTATTTTCACCCTCTTTTCTATACCCAAGGTCTGGCTCTTTACCTGCCAAACTAGGAACAAATTTTGACTTTCATCATAGTTTTTAATTTTTTTTTTTTAGTTTTTTAAATTTCAGTAGACTTAGGGGGTAGGATACAAGTTCTTTTTTTTTTTTATTATATGGATGAATTATATAGTGAAGTCAGGGCTTTTAAAAGTATACCTGTCACCCAAATAGTATACATTGTGCCCAACAGGTTGTTTTTCATCTTCCCCAGTTTGTAGTTTATATGTTCCATGTCACTGGAAGAAATTTTTGTTGATTTTCCTGTGAGCATTGGCGAGATAGGCTCCTTGTTGTATATCTATCTGACAAACCAAAGGGTATTCAGTAGTCTGTGGGCAGCTACTGTTTTTTTTTTTTACCATCAGAGTACAGGGCAGGTTTTTACGAGAAGGAATTACAGTAGTCCCCCCTTATCTGCGTTTTCGCTCTTCTCAGTTTTAGTTACCTGCAGTATAGTACAGTAAGATATTTTTAGAGAGAGACTACATTCACATAACTTTTATTATAGTATAATTTTTCTGTTTAACTTTTAGTTATTAATCTCTTACTGTGCTTAACTTGTAAATTAAACTTTATCCTAGATATGTATGAACAGGAAAAAATCAGGGCTCAGTACTGTATGTGGTTTTAGGTATCCACTGGGGGTCTTGGAACATGTTTCCTGTCGATGGGGGGAACTACTGTATCACTGTTAAATGTCTAAATCAAAACTGATAATGGTAGCAAAAGGATTAGATTAAATAAGGTCATGTTAAAAGGCAGCACACATAATGCTCAATATGGGTTCACTGGCTCTAGTTAGGAGCTTCATATTAATAATTTCTCAGTAGTGGTTGAGAGCATGGACTCTTGAGCCAGATGCCCAGTGTTTTGTTTTTTTTAAAGTCCCATTTAGCCATCTCCAAGCTTTGTGACTATAGGCAAGTTACCCAGTTCTTTAAGCCATAGTTTCCTCATATAAATGCAATTAGGATAATAGTACTCCTTTATAGCAGTACTTTATAGGGTTGCTAAGATTAAATGAGATAATCTTTTGAAACATGTCTTGCACACAGTTTGTGCTCAGTAAAGCATTAGTTTAATTTAAAGCAGAAAAACATAACCAGTTCTCTGAGAGGCTTATTGGCCTGAGACATGCTCTTTGATGCCTCATAGATAAATGGCCTCATTACACAGGCTTTCTATTCAAGCTTCAGTAAAATGGGTGTTAGCAGCTATGAATCAGTCGCTTAAATTAAGTCTGTTTCCTTTCTTATAAAATGAGTTAATATCTTCCTCATCATTTGTTTTAATTTCATTCATTCATTCATTGGGTGAAGATTAACTGGTATAATGTATGTGAAGGTGTTATACAAAAATGTAAGGTTGGTACTTGAAGTGAATAGTACAGCAATAATAGGTGCATACTGATGCCATATCTGGTATTAACTGAGGGTAGCAGTGGTATTTTTCTTATTCATGTTGCATCTTCAATATTATGTATTAGAAATGTAGCAAATACTTGGTGCACATATGATAGAGAAGGCAAATTTGGTTTATAAATCATAATGTTTTTTTCCTTGGTGATGGAGGTACTTGTGGAAAATATTTGTTAGGTCATCCAATTCATAGATATGACCTGAACACAATGTTTTGGAAATACTGAATAGATTGTGTAGAGTAGCTGGCTTAACCACTACCCTGACCCCTGCCTTTATCTTCTATATAGTGCAGTATTGCTCTGGCATTTATTAAATGTTTATTCCCTTTTATTGGAGGAAAAAGGGAATTTTTAAGTAAGCTAAGACTTTTGACTAGATAACATTTGTTTACATAAAGTGCCATCTTTCATAATAAAGACCATTATATTTGGAGCAGCCTCAGTAGTAAGTTTTTCCTTCCCTTAGCACCCTTTGCAGTAATTGGCACATAACCATTTGGGGCATGGATGGGATAATCTTTGGGTCTTTGGCATCAGGGTTAAGCTCATTTTGAAATTATGCCATATTAGCATGCAAACATGGCCACATTGACATTTAAAGTCTACTTTTTATCATCTTAGGGTTCCTGAAGTGGTAACTCTATTTTCAGTAGAAGAAGAAAAAAAAGTAGGAAAATTGGAACTGCACAAGTTCTACAAAAGCATGTTGGAGTCGCATAATGAAAAAGCAGATTTTTTTATTATGATGTTTCTCCATATTTGGCATTGCTATAAATGGCTAACTAACATTTACTGCCAATTCAGTACAAATGTGTGGTTTGGTAATACCAGAACAGCAAATTTAAATGAAAAATAAAAGTTAAACATTTCCACACAAGTATGACATTTCACTGCGTAGGTAAAAAGACATCTTTTTTTTTTTTTTTACTACAGATTATTATTCAGCATGAATAAAAAACTACAACTTTTATTTTTAAACAGGAGTCACTGGTTTTAATTTTTACACATTTTAAAATTACTGTGATAAAAAATAATGAAAAAGCTTCTTAATAATGCCATACACAGTATAATATAGATTTGTCCCCATTATATAGCATTTGTTTAATATACAAAATAGAATATTGACACACTTGAATCTATATGTAGTTAAGCAAGTTATTTGAGGAGGGTATTTTCATACAGCCTTTCATCAGAAAATAAAATCCTTCTTTCAGATATTTTCTAGAGAGAAGCCAATCCTTTCCTGAAAACCTGGTCACTAATCCTTGGTGGACCAGGTTGATTGAAAATAGTCTGGAAAATGATGAAACTTCCATCTAAAATGGTTTAAAGTGTCCTCCTTACACTTTTATTTTCCTTTCCAACACTGAAACCAGGCACATAAAAAACACATTCATCTACAGCTACAGTTGTTGGGGGTGATCAACCAAGATTGAAATCTCACTTAAGGCTGCCATGGTTCTCGAATTTTGACAGATCAATGTACGATAATGTTCATTCCATGGTGATGTAGCTTTAGATTATTTAAAAGGGAACTAAAATGGTAAGACTTAAGTAAAATTGGAGTTGCCCATCATCTCCCCACCCCAAATTCTGACGTGAGGCCAGTTTTCCTTCATGTGCATACCCAGAGCTCACCCTATGCTAATTATCAAGCACTTCATATTCACTAATCATGTTAGGTATTGTTTGTTTTGTTTGTTTTTCAAGAGAAGGCAGGTGCTCTTTCAGGTTCTTGGGTATATATACACCCAAAAAGTGTTGTTATGTCCTTTCTTAGTTCCGTCCTTACTTAGTTCCTCAGTTTTGCTTGTGTAGTATCCCACAAGAATACCTAAAAACACTGAAAGGGTCACTTTCCCCCACCACTGATTAAAAATACTTTTCAGGATTTGTTGAGTCACCTAGGCATGTCACCAACTGTCATTAAAGTTGCTATAAACTCCAGTAGTTTGAGATGGCAAGATACCACATACACAGAAAACAAAGCTGCTCTCAAACAGCATCATATCCTTTTTCACTTAAATCCATAATTATACTCAAACATAATTAAGATAACTTTCTTCTTACCCACATATTCTAAAAGGGCACAGCTTCTTTTTCCATTTAACAAAAAGCCTCCTATAGTTGTTTTATGGCTGTCAGTTGACTTCCTATTGACAACAAAGTGCACATATCTTTTTTCACTGAGCTCTGTTTTCTGAGTGCCAAGGTTGTTGGGACTAAAATAAGACTGTGTGATGTGCTTTCTGGTTTTAACCATATAACATTATATAAATACAAGATAATCTACTTTTTAGAAGCCCTTTTGAAACTTAACACTGTCATTGATACTATTCAAGCAGTATTTCTTAGGCACGGTAAATTTCACATCCAGCTGGGTTACAAACCATCTTCAAATATTACATTCTCTTTTAGAGAGCATTCAAAAAGCAAATGGTTATGTATTTTATTAAATAATTCCTCCAAAATACTGAAAATAACAAAGAACATTCAACAAGCATTCAAAGAAAATATAAAACATGTCCTCGTCTTTTTTTTTTTTTTTGGAAATGAACTCTTACTGTAGAATAGAAAGGAATTAGTGTATTATTGGCAACCTATGAGATTCTTCACTATTTACATGTTGCTGGTACCTCTGTGTATTATTGCCAAACTTCTGAACCCTGTGTTTTCGTTTACCTGTTGGAGAGGCCATATGTGAAAATAACCCCACTATTAGATGGTGCCTATAAATATGGAAACACCACCCTTCTGTCCCCTGTTTACACACTTTAGTAAACTCAACCTGTGATGACAGACTCACTGTTGGAATGAGAAGGTGGTCAGGATGGGAGGCAGAGGATTCCTTCCTCTGTAATCTGATTGGGTCAGAGCCTCAGCAACCTTCACTGCACACAGGTCAGTCTTCATCTCCCTCTTCCCCTAGAGAAAACCTGTTTGGTTTCTGAGACCATTGCTGCCTGTATGAATGCTTGCACAAACTATAAATCATATAGGTTATCTATCCATCAACATTTCTTTGACCCCTACAAAAAATATATAACATGTCGTGATAAAACAATCTCATCTAAAAATCATTCTTATTTTACACTATACAAGCTATTTTACAATCATTTTAATAAATTGCATGTAAAGCTGCAGTAGCCCTTCCCTTCCCAGATTAGTGAATACCAATATGATATATATCTGAAACTATAACTAAATATAAAAATATATTAGAAGTTTCATATTTTTAATATTAGATTTTTAGTTTTCTATTACACAAATAATTTGGCCACCTTGAATAGAAATCAAATTTCTCGTGGCTTAGTAAATATGTTGAGTTTACAGAAAGTTGGTAAGGTGCACACAGAAAGGGCTACTACAGCTTCTGTTTTGTTTAAAATGATAATTCTCAACAGTGAAGAAATTCACAAGACTTGTGTTAAACTCTATGGCACATGTAGGGATGTATAGTTTTACAAACAGGGATGTATGACATACAGTTCTAAATCACAGAAATCAGTAGCTGAGCTTTCCTGTACCACCAGGAAAGATTGACCAATTGGTGACAGATGGGAATGTGAAAATGGGTATCTAGCCACTTTTCTTTTGCCGTATTAGAGATTTAGTTTTGGGGCAAATTTTAGTGAGGGGAATTACTTGCTCTGATTAAAAATCTCTCAGCTGAGTCACAGCTTGTTATCTGGAATCTTAACTTTTAAGAAGTTATGCAAACTACTACAAAAGGTCCCGAAAAACAATTAGTTTACCAGCTTTCTTGCCATCTAACCATTGTAGAGATAGGGCATTAGGTACAAACAGGGCCTCTTTATAGTCATTATTTTTTAAATTAGTCTTTTGCAACCATCATCCACAGTTTACCCAGCAGGTCACTGGACTAGGTGCTCTATACCAGTTAGGACGGTTAATGTGCACAATCTATATAATTCTCCACTGAAGCAGATATATACAAAGTATGAGCTTTTTTGACAAGAATACTGGAGATTTGAGTCAATTTTTGTGGTCTTCTGATAGCTGTGTGCCATCAGGTTAGAAGCACCAACCCATTTTCACACCGAAGATTCATGTTTAGAGTTTATTTAGGAAAGCTATGAACTAGCTGCCCATCTTAAACAGCTGTACAATAACTTGAATACAAAAATTATGTAAGAAAAAATGAGCAAGCGTAGTTCACTGAATATAAAGGAAATTGTTAAAACCAGACAGTAATAGCTATAAAAGGCACAACTTCCCTTTTCTGATATACACTTGTAAACTTTTTTCAGGTTTCCATGCATAAATCAAAAATGCTATCCTAACTATACAGGGGAAAATACACCAACAAAAAAGTCTAGAACATTTTATCCAGCCAACTGTGAAAAGTATGAGCAGAAAGTTCATCACACAGACTTTGGGCACTGGTGGTTTAGGTGCCGTCCTTCTCTGACAGTGGCGATTACTTCCACGTTACTGTTTCTATTTTCTGGGATAGACCAACTAATGAATTTCACTATCTACTTTCCCATCACTGAAAAGTGATGACTCAACTGCTTCTGTTGCCAAGTCTTGGCCCTCTATAAACCACATGTAGTGCGTATTTAAAACAAAATAGACAAAAACAAAAAATAAAAAATAAAACGACAAAACCTCTACAGGACAAATTGGTAGTTTGTACAATAAAAGCTATAAATTCAACTTTCTTTAAGGCAACCTTTCTTATTAAGGCAGTCACTTTTGATGAAACAGAAGTTTTTTGATATTTCCATTTGAATATTTTGGTATCTGATTGGTAATGATTTCAGCTAACATCTCTGGGAATTCAATACTCATGCTCTTATCCAAAAATGTTTGGAAGCAAATGTTAAGGAGATTTTCAACCACCTGCAAGAGAAAATATAGTAATGATTAGGCTTCAAAACTGATCAGCAGGAACATCTCATGTTTATTGGCCTCTTTTTTTTTTTTTTTAGCATCAGACCTAGAATATACCAATTTCTACTGGAATTCCTCAGGTGAAAAAGAAGCTTTAGTTAAATATAATAAGCACTTAAGTACAAAAAACATTTTAAATTCCTTTAATTGCATGTAGTATTATATGAAATTAAATATTTCATGATGAACTGCAGTACCATAATATATGAAGGGCGTATTATTCTAATTTAATGGACTAATCATACATAAATAGGGAATTCTGCCTTTTTAAAAATAGTAGCTAGGAAATTCTTTAATATGTTTATTTTATATGCACATGACTAGATGAAGTGGTATTTCATAATTGGCCTTAGGAAAATGTAACTGTCACCAACATCCACAAACTGGGAGAAAAAATTATTGGTATATAATTACCTGCACTAATCAAAACATACTTTAAGTCCCAGAAAATTCTTCTTATGCTTTATGTTTGACACTTACTTCATGCATGGAATCCAAGAGTTTTGTCAGTTGATAAAAGCGCTGCCAGTTCTGACTGGAGTTTCCTTCCCTCTTGACGATGGCTTTTCCTAGCTCTTTGATGTAGGTCATTCTAATTTCATCAAATAGCTCTTGGCTCTTCAAACCATCCTTAGGAACTAAAAGGTTAAGATGGAGTCAGTTAAAGGATTTTCTTGCCATAAGTTTTTATACATGCAAGAAGGACATTTAATAGCAAACTCCACGACTTACATTGTCTGTATACTCTTAATACATTCTAAAATATAAGCATTTTCAAAGGATTATGAAACTATATCCAGGAGAGAATATGGGATAATAGAGAACTGGAGGACTTAACCTTGAGTAAATCACTTGGTTTCTCATCTATAAAATAGAGCTGTTGGTAGTTCCTTCTTCCCAGTTCACAAAACTATTTTGAAGACCAAATGAAATAATACAGTGATTATTTTAACTTTGGCTGTCATTTTGCACTTGAGTTTAATTCTGGTATTGAGATAGAAGGCTATTAACAACAGTGTTTGTTCTACCAGTTAGATCCTAGACTGTCTGTGATGTCACCAGTTAATTAGAACTTTTAAATCAACATGCAGTATATTTTTTAATGTGTTAATATATTGAGTTGATATGATTCCAATCTAAAAAGAAACATGATTTTTTATATAGTTTATAGATATGCCTTATTAGGGAGCAGATACCTGCTTTTCCTGATGTACTGAGAAATACTGAAAATAGCTCATGGGTTCTGGGTTGTAAAATTAGTATAAAATCCATTTTTTTTTTGTATATTACTCTTCAAAAATTGGTACTAGCAAAAAAAAAAAATTGGTACTAGCAAGGACAGTGAACAGAGGGTTAATTGTGGTTTTACTTAGTCTTGTAGAGATAATGACTTTTGTGGAGTGCTGCATTTTGCAGTGTGCTCCTAGAAACACTGGTTCTGTGTTAACAATAGAGGGAGAGAAAAAGGATTTGGCGGTCAAAATGTAAGAAAAACTAAATGCTTAATATAAAGAAAGTTAGGCAGACTTCTGAATATCAGAATTTCTCAGAGATATTATTATGTACTCTCCAAGGAGTGGAATACATTCCCAAACCTAACTACTGCTGACATTTTAGACAGTGCTGATACAGAAGAAAAGCCGTGGATTTAGGAGCAAGAAGTCTTAATTTATTTCATTCTTGCTATGTGAATTTGAGTATATAACCTTCCTGAGCCTGTTTCCTGCTGTCTTTCTCACTGGATTGTGATTAGAATGAGACCAACGAGTATGTACAAAAATGTTTTGATTCTATACCAAGATGACAGTATTAAGGCAAAAACGAAGATTACCTGATTAGGAATGATAAGGGCACACCATGTTAACAATGGGTTAATTCTATACTACTGTATTATAGATAGTCTAATTATTGTAAACCTTTAAAATAGTGATTGATTATGTATGATTTTTTTTTCCTGCTGGTTAGTACTAATTCTAAAAATAATTATGATGAGGCCCTATTATATATCTAAAAGAATTTCATCCATCTCAAATTTCTGGGCTATTGACATATTTTTTCAACTTTTTAATGTTAAAATCACCAGCATTACATCCATTTCTGGCCATAAGGAGTAAGAATAGTCTAGAATTCCCCTCCTGCTATAAAAACTGGACAACTAATTTCATACACTGGACAAGAAGCAGTGCATGATTATGATCCCTGCAAAAAGGGAAACAAATCAAGTGAGCCATACCTAGTTCAGGAGCAACAAGTCTTAATTCTAGGCTTTTTTGCTTGAAAGTAATTATCATACTGCAATGTAGGGAAGGGGAACCCAGAATCCAGCAGTCTTGCTGGGTTGAACAGAAAGATCTCATTAACGCAGGGCATTCAGTAGAGACCTAAATAGGGCCACATCTTAGAAGTAAGGCTAAATTAGTCTTTAAGCAGAGGCTACTCTAGATTAGCAGTTCTCAAATGGAGAGGGAGGGGGAGATTTTGCTCCAGGGGGACATTTGGCAATGTCTGGAGATACAGTTGGTTGTCATTGTCTTTATTCGGGAGACATAATCCTAAATGTGTTTGAATCATCAAATAACAGCTTCAGAATACATGATGGTCTCTGACTTAAGCATTATACAAGATAGCCATGTAACAAAAACACTTATACCTCCTTAATTAATACTTTAAAATAAAAAACCCTAAAATATATGACATTAAAACTAATGAGACTAAACAGACAAATCCACAATTAGACTTGGAGATTTGAATGCCTCTCTCAGTATTTGATAAAGTAATTAGAGAATCAGTAAGAATGTACAAGATGTAAATAACACTATCAAATAATCTGACTTAATTGACATTTATAAAATATTCTACCCAAGAACAGCATTCTTTTCATATATATATAGGGCATTTACCAAAATGGATCATAATCTAGGACATAAAACAAGTCTGAATAAATTTAGGAGGATTAAGTCACACAAAGAATGCTCTGACAAAAATTAAATTAAAATAGAAGTCAATAACATATCTGAGAAATAAAACCCCAATTTTTGGAATTTGACAACATACTTTTAAGTAATCGATGGATTAAAGAAGACATCATAAGAAAATTTTAAATCTTTTGTATTGAATAAAAATATGACATACCCAAATGCGTGGGATGCAGTAAAAACAGTGCTTAGTGGGAAATTTATAGCATTAAAAGCTTTTGTTAGAAAAGAAAGGTCTCAATTATATAAGCTTAACAAACAAGTAAAATTAAACTAGTAAGCAAATTAAACACAAGAAAAATGGAAAGGATATAAAGAGTAGAAATCAATAACTAAGAACATGCATGTACAGCAAAGAAAACAAATATAAAGCTGGTTCTAGGAAAACATCAGTAAAATTGGAAAACCGTTAGACTGATAAGGGAAAAGAGCAAGAATATGTGAAGTACCAATGTCAGGAATGAAAGGGGGTAGCACAAGAGATTCGAAAGAGAATATTATGACTTTATGCCAATAAATTCAACATTGGGATGAAATAGTAAAATTCCCTGAAAGATGTAAACCAACAAAGCTCACTCAAGAAAAATAAATATCTAATAAAAATTTGATGAACTTGTGAAATCTTGCTATATAAAAGGCTCCAAACCAAGATTGTGTCACTGGTGAATTTCACTAGACATTTAAGGCAGAAATAATACCAAATTATCACAAAGCTATACAAACACAATTTAACAAAGCCGTGGAACCACATCCCTTATGGATTTACATGCAAAAATACCTAGCAAAATTTCAGCACGCTGAATTGAGCTATACCTGAAAAAGATACTATATCGTGACCAAGTAGGGTTTATCGCAGAATGCAAGCAAGGCTGGTCAAACATTCAGAAATCAAACGTATTTCACCCTGAGACTAAGAATGAAAAACTATATGATGATCTTGATGCAAAAAAGCACATGACAAAAAAATTGTATTTTTTGGTTGTTGCTATCATGAACAATGCTGGTATGAACATGATTAGTCATTAGACAAATAAATGCGTGTTAAGTCACAAAAACAGCTAACTAGCCAAGTAATTCAGTATGGAAAAGACAGTCCAGGTCTGAAGCAATTGGATATGGATTTGGAAAAAAATTTAACCTTGTGCCTTACCTCACATCATATATAAAAAATAACTTGAAATGGATCATATACCTAAGCATATAACCTGAAAGCACAAAATTTCTAGAAGAAAACATACAGTAGAAAATCTTTTTTAACACTAGGCTAAGCAAACATTTCTTGGTACAAAAAGACATGAACCATAAAAGAAAAAAATGGACAAATGGGCCTTCATCAAAATCACAGACTTCTGGCTCTTCGAAAGACTATGTTAAGAAAACATAAATGCAATCCATTGACAAAAAGAAAACATTTGCAAAATACATGTTTGAAAAAGGGCTTATATCCAGAAAATACGAAGAATTCTTATATCTCAGTAAGATAAACAATTCAATAAAAAATGACAAAAAATTCAAAGAGGCACATCTCCAAAGAAGAAATACAGATGACCAATAAGCCTGTGAAAGGTGCTGAACATCTTTTATCGTTAGAATGGCTACAGTGAAAGAGATTTATGATACCAAGTGCTGAGGAGGATGTGGAGCGTATCTTAAGTCTCACATATTTCTGGTGAATTATGTTGCAGCGATTGTGGAAAAGTTTGGCAGTGTTAAAAATAAATGTAAACATTTACTCATCATTTGTTCCAATGATCTCACACGTTTGAAGTGTATTTCCACATCCTTATTTCTTATGTCTGCTCGATTTATTAATAATTTGTGAGAAAGGTATAAAATATCACTATAAGATTTATCTAAATATTCTGTTAGCTCTATAAATTTTTTTTTAATGTAGTTGGAAGCTATATATCTAGAATTTTCCTGGTGAATGGAATGCTTTATATAATGAGTATCTTGTATGCATAACTGTGTTTTGCCTTAAGTCTATTTTGTTTGGTAATAATTTAGCTACTTCAGTTTTCTTTTGGTTAAAGTAGGGGCCAGCAAGCTATGGCCTATGGGCCAAATCTTACCCATAGCCCATATTTGTAAAAGTTTTATTGGCACACAGTCATGCCTGTACTGTTTAAGTATTGTCGGTGACTGTGTTCATGCCACAAGGGCAGAGCTGAGTAGCTGTGACAGAGACTGTGCAAAGCTGAAAATATTTACCACCTGGCCCTTTACAGAAGAAGTTTGCTATCTCTTGGGTTACACTATGCATAGTAGATCCTTTTGCTTCAGTCTTTCACTATCTTTATTCAGACATATCTCTCATAAATAGCATAAAGCTGGATTATTTTTTAAATCAGTCTTTCAGTTTAGCTTGGAACCTTAGAGCATTCAGTCCATCTCTACATTTAATGAATACTGATATATTTGTACTACTGTACTTATCTGTTACTTCTTCTTATCATGTTTATGCTTTCCCCCCCTCCTCTCATAGCTTTCATTCTTTTGGATTGTTTTTCTTATGCTTCCCCTATGGTTTGGTACTTTCCATATTTTATTTCTAATTGTCATTTTTACAATTTAAATATTAATTCTTACCAAATTCCCCTTTGGGCTTATGTGCAATTATTGTGTACTTTAGTTCTATGTTTTAAGCCCCAAAGATATTATTACTATTGTTATTTTATACACATAGTAAATGTTAGTTTAAATGTACCTACATGTATAACACTTTCTTTGTTCTTTAGTCCTTCCTAAAGATGGGATTACTTTCTTTTTAGTGAGGGTCTGTGGTGGCAAACTATTTTCACCTTCATTTAAAAAAACATTATTAGTGTATTTAGACTATTCTAATTTAAAGTGATTGTTGATATGGCTGGATTAATATCTACCATGTTTGTAATTGTTTTTACTCAAGGCACTTGTTCTTTGCTTCCTTTTTTATCTTGTCCTCTTCGCCTTCTGTTTTCATTGAGCATTTCATATGATTCTATCTTCTCTCCTCTCTTAGCATATCAATTATTACTACTTTTTAAAGTTTTTAGTGGTTTCCCTAGAATTTGCAAAATACGTTTACAACTAATCTACATACCCTTTCAAGTAACATTATACCACTTTATAGGCAGTGCAGGTACCTTGTAACGAAGTATTTCCAATTCCTCCTTCATATCCCTTAATAACATTGCTGTCATTCATTTCATTTATCCATATTTTTAATCATTCGTTACATTATTATTGTTACCTGAAGGTAGTTATCTATTAGATGAGGAAGAAAAATGAATTATTTTACCTTTATTTATTCCTTTTCTAATCTTTTTCCTTATTTAAGATCCATGTTTTGGGCATATCATTGTCCTTCCCTCTGAAGAACTTTAAACATTACACGAAAAGTAGGGCTAATGTTGACAAATTCCTTCCGTTTTTGTTTGAGAAAGTCTTTATTTCTTCTTCATTTCTGAAGAGTAATTTTTCTGGATACACGATTCTACACGGTTTTTTTTTTTCTTTCAACACACAATATTTCATTTCACTCTCTTGTTTGCATGATTTCTCATGAGAAGTCTGATATAAGTCAGACTTATATAAGTAAGCTGTTTTTTTCCTCTGGCTTCTTTGAAACATTTCCGTCTTTGGTATTCTACGGTTTGATTATGATTTCTTAGGTATGGATTTTTGGGTATTTTTTATCTTGCTTGGTACTGAGGTTCCTGGATCTGTGTTTTGGTGTCTGTCATTAATTATGGAAAACACTCAGCTAATCTTTCTTAAATTATTTCTTCTGTTTCTTTCTCTTTTTCTTTTCTTTTTGGTATTCCTATTACTTGTATGTTACTCCTTTTGTAATTGTCTCTAGAGTTCTTGGATGTTCCATTTTTCATCTCTTTGCATTTGGGTTTGGGACGTTTCTATTGACCTATATTCAAGCTCACTGATTCTTCCTTGGCTGTGCCCCAGTCTACTGATGAGCCCATCAACATCATTCATTTCCATCACAGTATTTTTAATTCCTTAGAATTATTGTTAGAGTTTCCACTCATCTGTTCTTGTATGCTGTCTACTTTTTCCATTGGAGCCTTTAACATGTATATTATATAATCTTAAATTCCCTATCTAATAATTCCAGTATCTGTGTAATATCTGAGGTACTGCTTCTGATGCTTGGTTTTGTCTCTTCAGACTGTGGTATGTTTCTGAAAGCTGGACATGGTGTAG
>RJWJ010021807.1:0-27500 GCA_004363605.1 Indri indri | reverse complement strand
TGTTCCAAACTATGACGTTTAGCCTTCTGCTCCCAGAGATTAAATTGTGCTATTTATTCAGGTCCTACTGATTAGTTTTACTAAATATATTATATATTACAATAATTCGATTAGCAGCATTAAACAATCAAAAATTTTAAGGACAAAGGAAATGCTGCTATGTCTGATGTATCTATTCTGCCTTTGTTTATTTCTAGCAGATTCCCAGTGTGGGAGGGGAGTGGGTGGTAGCAATATATATGATTATAGACATTAGTCTCCCAGATACCTTTACAATTATAAAAATCTACTGCTTTATATCCTGCTAAAAATTAGAGATTTAGCTGACATGCTTTTTACCTTTTGTTCAAGCACACACTCCCATTTTTTCCATATAAAACATGGAAATAGTGCCAGGAGTTTCTTGCAACAAGCATGAGGAGGATAGCCATGTGATAGAGTTAACAGACAAGAAATGCAGAATGAGTCTAATTCTTCCTAGGACTAGAAGCACAGTATCAGCTAATTCCAGGAAATTCTTACTATCATCAGATTGGATACTTGGTTAAGTTACTCTAGTCAGGTACCTGTCACATAGACTTCAATACAATTCCAAACATTTTAAAATAACTTTTCAAAGAACCAACTCACTGCGGTACATTTAGACAGCATTCAAAACATCCTTCGTAAGTTGTTCCTTATATTGGTTTGTAGTTAGTAACATTTTTTATTAGCAGTTGATCCTCAAATGTTGGGCTCTTTGGCATCAAAACACTAAACTATTTACCATTTAAACCAACTGTGTACTTCAGTATCAGCTATAGGTATTTTTGATGCTGAAAAAAGATTAAGTACACCTGATAACCGTCTTGCATTCAGGCCTTCTACTTCTATAGAAACGAAGACTCTTCATTGTCTTTTTGCTGAGAGTACAAATATCTTCATCTTTCTCTCTTTCTTTCTTTTAATTTTCCAAACTTATTAATAAAAAAGTAATTATCTGTCCCTTGATTAGAAGCCTAAATAAACTTTTTCTCCTCTTTCTTCATAAAGTTTATTACTCTACACACAGAAATATATTGCCACATTAACTCCATGTATCCAAAATGACCTTAATAACCCCTGCTACATCCTGAGCTAGTATAATAACTTCAGTGAAAACCACCCTGGGTGAGAGAATCCAGGTACCCTGACACAGGATCTACTGTTTGAAAGCAGATTATTGCTGATTTCCTCAAATCACATCTTTTGGCCTTTTTACTCTTCGACTGAAATGGGAATTTCAGAAAAATTGACCTTTGAATTATTTGGCTTCTGTCTGCAAATGGGTTTACAGATGTTAATAAAAGCTGAAATATCTTATGAGCTATAAGATATAAACTCTTTTGAACTTCAAATGATGCTTCAAGTTTTTTCTTTTATTTAAATGAAGAAATAATCTTAGAAAAATATTTAAAAATATGTAGGCCAAAAGAGGAAGAATTAGACAAATACTCATTTTACAGTAAACTAATCTTAAAGAACATAACAATTTTAACTATCGATTAAAAGGTTTAAATACTCTAATCAGTATAATAAAAAGAGGAGTTAATTAATTTATATTGCTGAACATCTGTTTCTAGTTATAATAAAGTTGGAGTGCTTGCAGAGTGTATTTTCACTTTTAGATCATCTAAAATCAAATGATTTGAAAAATTTCAAGCATATTTAACTTGATGATAGATACCACAGTCTTAAAAATAGCACTTAGTATTATTTATACTGTCAAAAATAAATGTTCTTTAAAGATGAAGTCAGTATTCAATAAAATTGAGACAAATTTGGCAGGTACTAAGACACATGACAGAAAGGCCCAAAAAATATTTTACAGTATCATATGTATTTGTAGGCAAACTTTCAAATTCCTCAAGTTTTATTTTCTATGTGCTGCACATTAGTACAGTTTGGCACATGTGGACTCTGAAAAACCCTTCAAGTTACTGTGGGTACCTGAGGTTTGTTTTTTTTTTTCCCCCCAATCTGTTAAGCCACATCTAAAATATTTCTTTTTTTTTTAATTTTTTAATTTTTTATTTCGGCATGTTACAGGGGTACAAATATTTAGGTTACATATATTGCCTTTTCCCCACCCGAGTCAGAGCTTCAAGCGTGTCCATCCCCGAGACGGTGCTCACCGCACCCATTGTGTATATATCCATCCCCCCTCCCAACTGCCTGACGCCCGATGAATGTCACTACTATATGTGCACATAAGTGTTGATCAATTAATACCAATTTGATGGTGAGTACATGTGGTGCTTGTTTTTCCATTCTTGTGATACTTCACTTAGTAGAATGGGCTCCAGCTCTGTCCAGGATAATACAAGAGGTGCTAGATCACCATTGCTTTTTGTGACTAAATTGAACTCCATGGTGTACATGTATCACATTTTATTAATTCACTCCTGTATTAATTGGCACTTGGGTTGTTTCCACATCTTTGCAATTGTGAATTGTGCTGCTATAAACATTCTAGTACAAACGGCTTTTTTATAGAATGTCTTTTTCTCCTTTGGGTAGATGCCCAGTAATGGGATTGCTGGATCAAATGGTAGTTCTGCCTGTATCTCTGTGAGATATCTCCATATTGCTTTCCATAGAGGTTCTATTTTTAAATAAATTAAAGAAGGAAAGCGTTCACTCATACAACATAGGTTTAGTGAATGCAAACAATGTGTTGAGCACCGTCCTAACTACTGGGGCTGAAGTGGTGAACAAAAAATTTCTCAGACTAGCATGATTCTAATATGAAAATTGCATTCTCTTATAAGAAAAAGAGCCAAGTAACAAATCTGACTTTTTAGCGAATTATGTCCAGCTGTACACATCTCTTGCCTTTGCTCTTCGTGTTTCTCCACTTAGATTTATCTCTTTTTTCCTCATTTCTCTGTCTAGCGGAACTTAATCTTAAAATCCCAGGTCAAATACCACTTCTTCAGAACTTTCTCTTACACCACATTCATCACTTCACCCCTGCCTAAAACCAATTACTACTTCTTCTGGGTTCTTACAATAGCAATTGCACTTGTATATATTCACCAGATTGCTTTATTATTAATCCCATGTTTGAATGTGGATTTTTAACATGGGGCATATCTTATTTAGTTTCATAGCTCCTAATCCTAATACAATGTTGGATAATTGTAGCCAATAAAAAAGGAATGAATTAATTAATCAAAAGAACAATTTTGGGGATGTCTTCACAGATGGCACATCAAAAAATAAAGTGATTCTAATGAGAAACTAATATTTTATTAGTTTTCTATTGCTGTTTAACAAATTGTCACAAACAGTGGCTTAAAATGCAAATTTATTATTTTTTAGCTCTGTAGATTAGAAGTCTGACACAAGTATCACAGGTCTAATATCAAGACATCCACAGGGCTGCATTCCCTTCTGGCAACTGTAGGAGAGAAGATGTTCTCTTGCGTTTGCCTTTTCTAGCTTCTAAAAGCTGCCTGCATTCATTGGCTTGTAGGACTTTTCCTCAATCTTTAAAGCCAGCAATGTCTCATCTCTGACCTTCCTTCTCTGAGCACAGCAGTAAAGGTTTTGCTTTTAAGAACTTGTTTGATTAGATGGTGCACAAGAAGGTAATACAGGGTAGCCTCAAAATCTTTAACCTTAATGATATCTGCAAAGGCCCTTTTTCTATGTAAGGAACATATTTGCAAGTTCTGGGAATGGGGCATGAACATATTGGTGGTGGAGGTGCCATTATTCTGCTTCCACAATAATACCTGTGATTGGTACATATGTTTAGTGACTACTAGAAGTACATAAAAATAAAACTGGCAAGTAGCATAGCATGTTGTAGCAGTCAAGTTAATATATTACCAGGATGCATGTGGTAAAGATATTTTTTTCATAGTTGATGAACAATTGAATAAAAAACAAACAAAAAATAAGTAAATGGAGTCAAGAAAGGTTACATAAATAAGTAACCAAACAAAAGATTTGGCAGACTAAGTACAAGGATAAAAGGCATCAAAGTTGACACCAAGTTTTTTCCCTAGAACATTACTTTTGAAATTTTGACTCTATTTCAATTGAGAAGCAGTGAATATGAGGCAGGGTTCATAAGCCTGCTTTCACCATTCCAACTTCAGTTGCCAGATATCTTATAAGTTTTGAAAGCACTGAAAAAAAATGGATCTTTTGCAATTTCCCCAAAGAGGTGAAAGCAGGATATCAGGGCATTTGTCCTGATATCCAAGCTGCAATTTCATTGGCTCAGTTTCATCCCATCACTCCTACTTTCATTCCCATGAGCCATCCACAGTAATACCCCACAATCTTGATAAACACATCCGTCAAATACTACTACTTGTCAATGACATCAATTTAATTTTATTGGAGATAGGGTCAGAAGCAAATATCCAATAGACTACTATCCTCTAAACAAATCTAAAAATACCTACATTTGTTGTTGTCACCACCATTTACTTGAAGAAGAGGGAGAAAAAAAGGAAATTTACCCTGATAAATGTCAGCAAGGAACAAAAGAATGGAAAAGGAGAGTGGTTAATGCTCAATGACTGCTGGATTTTTTTAAATTAAATAACTCTGAATTTCTAGCCATATTTAAGTTGAAAAACATCCTGATGATTCTGGTTTTAAGAATATTTATTTGGCTTTTCAATATCTTACGGAATTGCCATTCAGACTATATGATTATCTCCATAAATCAGACAATCAATCCATTTGTGTCAAACAGTTATAAACCTGAGTTTCCCTATATGAGCAAAGTTATCTTATTCCCCTTTAGTTATTTTAAAATACAATCAGCAAATTCCAAGGTACTATTGTGTTTCAGAAATTATCTCATGTAAGTGCACCCTTTAAAGATGAATAAACTGGAGAGATTTAATGATTTGTCTAAGGTAACATATCTAGTTGGTGACAAAATAGAAAGTTAAACTCAGTTTAGATGTTAATACTTTTCCTTCCCACCAAGTTTACTTTCAGAAGTTCTTCACTCTTCTCCCAGCATCAACACTTAGGTGTTCTATTATATATTTGGTACTCTCCCTACTAATTAATGGGAAAAGGTAACATATATCGTGATGATATTTGCATTTTTAAAAGATCACTCCGACTTAGGGTGGGGATGAGGATTGGGAAAGGGAAAGAAATACACATATGGTGAACTGCTAAGAATAAATTGTAATAGTATAGATAAGAGACGATGGTAATTTTTTTAATAGAGCAGTGTCAATGAAGAAGTAGAGAAAATGGTTTCAAATTAGTTAAAATTTAGTAAGATATTGTGATGGAATAGGTATGGAGGGAGAGGGCTAAGAAGGTAACAAAGATGATTCCAAGATTTGTGGGTTATACAATTAGAAACATAATGGTATTATTCACCGAAATAGAAAATATTACAGGAGGATCAGCTTTTGGTAGTTTATAATGAAGTAACAAACGGTTCCCCAATTCGAATACTTTTACAAGAAGAAAATTTAGTTTTTCTTTCATGGTTAAAAATGCATACTCTAGAGTGAGGCTGTCTGATTATGAATCCCAGCTACTACATTTACTAAATGACTATTCTTGGGAGAATTACTTAACCACTCTTGGTCTCAGTTTTCTCAAGAATGACAAATGAGGATTGTCACATGAATGTAATAGTAGTAGGTTTCCCTACCATGTCATAAAAATTAGATAACTTCCTGTATATAGTACTTCAAACAGGACTTGAAACACAGTAAGATCCCTTTAAATGTTAGCTAATATTATTATTATTATTATTACCCCCATTACAATGATGAGGAAATTGAAGCATAAATAACTTAAATAAATTATACAAGATCACACAGACAGTTAGATAGAGGCAGAATTTGAAGCCAATCTTACTGACTTCAGCTCCAGTGTTCTTAATCATTATATTAAAAATTCTCTACTTTCCTCTCTCCTAACCAATGTAGGTACACTATAGCACCCTGAAATACTGGCACACCATAATCAGCATATTGTTAGACCTAAGCATGGATGTCCTGTTTATGCCATTAATTCTGAAGTAACCCAGGAGTATATAGACAGCTGATATTCCACTGAGTCACATTGGTTATCTGTGGGGTAAGAATAGATATTTCAAAGAGTAGCCTAAGGAATTATATTTTATAGGAAAAATAAAATAAATTTGGACCACTACCTCCTATCAGATACAAAAATATATTTCAAATTATTCAATGCATTTATGAATTCATAATGAATATGGAACAAACTAAATAATGGAGGAATCGATCTATAAATTTAACTAAAATAAAAATCATTAAAAAACTGAATGAAGAGAATGAAAAGGCAAGACAAAGAATGAAAGAAAATATTTCTAACAAGTAATTTCCATAATGACATCTTGCTTTTTAAATGCATAAAGAGGAGGAGTTATGTTAGTAAGATGTTAGACTAGGAGCCCCTAACTCTCACTGTCCTCCCACCACACAAAGACAGCAAAAACAATAAATGAACAAGTACATTCTGATGGAAATAACTAAAGGAGGACATCAGAATATGTTAAAGAAGCAGCAAAAATCCAGTGAATCACAAAAGCCCAGGATGGTGACCTAGACAATGGAAGGGGACACCTTGCCTCTGCTACAACATCCCCCTCTCAGGATCAGCTTGGAACCAGGAGATATTTCACCCTAAAGGGAAAACGTAAGCAAGAGGACCCCAGAAGCCCCCATCGCCACTTTGGACAACTATAGTCCTCACCACTGGGGACTCCTGCAATCCCCATAGAAGCTAATCCCAGCTGAGGGAGCTGCCTGAATTCCACACAGCTACACTTCCCCAAGGGAAGGGGCCAACATTGTGCCCCACCCTTCCTGGCTGGCACAGTTTGCTCCATGAGTGAGTAACCACAGTATTCTTCTGTATCTGAGGCTTTGTTGCTGCTGACCCACCCCGGCCTGCTAGCCCGCCATCTCCAAGCTAAGCTGCTACTATACTATACCCCATAGGGCCAAGCTGATGCAGAGTCACTTCATCTGCCTCTCTTAGTTGCTGCTGCACCTTTCCCCTTGGCACTTGAGCAGAAGTGATGCCCTACCTCCAGAGCAATTGGTGTCTTGGCCACCCAGAGCAGCCGTGCCCTCAAGGCCTGAGCTGAAGCAGTACATCACCTCCTAGGGAATCAGTAGTGCCTTGACCAAGCTGAGCAGCCATGTATCCCAAGGCTAAGCTGATGTGGTACCCCAAGTCCCAGGGAAACAGGGAATTGGCTGAGCTCAGAAACCCTGCCCTAAAGGCTGAACAACTGTAATATCATGCTTTCCTCAAACTGGACTAGCCCACTAGAGTCTGAGCTGCTGAGACATCTCTTTCATGTTGTTCCCTGCCTCCAACCAGGGCCCAAGCAACAGCTGTGCTTCACTATTCTGGGGTCCTTGCTGCCACTGCTCTTGGCCTCACAGAGAGTTAGAGATACTTCCATGTTACACCAACCTGGGGTCAGGAGTCACCACTACATGAAACCTTATACCCCAGGGCTTGGGTTGCCACAGCACCTTATTGGCTGTCATTCCTGAATTACACCTGTATCCTGCTACCTGTGCCAAAATCTTTAGAGCACACCTTCTTCCCTGGACCAAGCCAGTGCTGTTCCCTGTCCCATAGGGTCAGAACCACAGTTATAAACCAGATGCCTGGGCCTGAGTTGCTGAGGGTGCCCAGATTCACAGACTCTGCCCTTGTGGGCAATATGCATCCAACCCTACCTGAAAAAGTGAACCTGAACCCCAAAATTCAGGTCCCCAATAGATTTGCAAGACCCTGAGCCCAGGACCCTTTCTCCACAAACACTTTGAGCATGTGTGCCCTGGAACCCAGCACTGCTGCAGCTGCTTGTGGGCTGTGTCAGACCTGACACCAAGAGGGATCTCTTCAACTAAGACTCCACATGTGGGTAAAAGGGAAACAAGAAGATCCCCAAAGCCCTTGCTACCAAATACCCAAACAATCTATGCTACCACCACCTCTGCCACAAAGTCCTTCAGGCTAGACCACAATCACTGACATTTTTTGTAGCTGAAGAAGCTGTATAGAGGCTATACTGCTGCATTTACTTGGAACCAAAGCCACTACACCCTTCCCAACTGGCACAGTAAGACTCATCTGCAGGTGAAAGTGTTTCACTACAGAAGCTATGCTACATAGTGTGGAAGAGGTGATTGTTTTACCAGTTTCACAGACATCAACACAGGAACATAAGAAACATGAAAAATCAAGAAAGCATTATACCACCAAAGGAACATGATGATTCTCCAGTAACTGAGCCATAAGGAAAGGAAATTTGTGAATTGCCTGAAAGGGAATTCAAAATAATAATCTTAGGGAAACTCAGAGAGATACAAAAGAATGCAAATACACAATTCAATAGTATCAGAAAAACAATTCATAATATGAAGGAGAAACTCCATAAAGAAATAGATATTTAAAAAAATAACCAATCAGAAATCATGGAACTGAAGAATTGAGTGAATCAAAAATAGAGTAGAGATCTTCAAAAGCAGGCTAGACCATGCAGAAGAAAGAATCTCTGAACTTGAAGACAGGTCTTTTGAAGTTACCCAGTCAGAGGAAAAAAAGTGAAAAAATCATGAAAAAGAGTGAAGACAATCTACACGGCTCATGGGACACCATAAAGTGAATAAACTTTCACATTATGGGAGTTTTGGAAAGACATGAGACAAAGATAGAAACAGAAAGCTTATTTAATAAAATAATTATTGAAAACTCCCCAAGTCTTGGAAGAGATATGGATATCTAGGTCCATGAGGGTCAAATGTCCCCAAACACATTCAACCAGAGAGATCCTCTCCTTGGCAAGTTATAAGCAATCTGTCAGAAAAATCAAAAACAAGGAATTTCAAAAGCAGCAAGAGAAAAGGGTAAAGTCACTAAATAGAATCCCTACTAGACTATCAGCAAAAACCTTGCAGGCCAGGAGAGAATATAATGAGATATTCAAAGTGCTAAAGGAAAGAAAAAAAAAAAAAGCCATGCTTTGAGAATACCATTCCCAACAAAACTGTCCTTCAGAGATGAAGGAGAAATAAATTCTTTCCTAGACTAGCAAAATTTGAGGGAATTCATCACCACTAGACCAGCCTTACAAGAAATCTTAAGGAAGTTTTTCAAGTGGAAACAAAAGGACACTAATTATTAACATGAAAACATGTAAAAGTATAAAAGTTGCTAGTAAAAGTAAATATATAGTCAAATCCAGAATATTCAATATTGACTCTTCCAGTACCAAATATTGAATCACCTAAATACATACAGCAGATAATAATGGACATGGAAAAATGGATAACAACACAAAAATAGTAGGGCACTTCAACACCCCACTTTCAACAACAGACAGATCAACCAGACAGAAAATTGATAAGGAAATAATCAAATCAAACTGCGCTTTAGACAAAATGGACCTAACAGGTATATATGGAACTTTCCATCTAACGGCAACATAATGTACATTCTTATTTAGTGCTCATGGAACATGCTCCAGGATAGACTATGTAGACACAAAACAAGTCACAAAACAAGACACAAAACAAGTCTTAAATTTAAGAAGATAAAAATATCAAGTATTATTTCTAACTACAGTGGTATGATACTAGAAACCATTAACAGGAAAAATTTAGGAAAATTCACAAATATGTGGAAATTAAACAGCATTCTCTTGAACAATCAATGAGTCAAAGAAGAAATCAAAAGAGAAATTAAAAAATATCTTGAGACAAATGATGAAAGAAACACAACACATCAAAATTGATGGGATACAATAAAAGCAGCTCTAAGAGGGAATTTTATAGCAAAGAATGCCTACATTAAAAAAGAACAAAGATTCCAAATAAACAACCTAACATTATGCCTGAAGGAACTAGAAAAAGAAGAACAAATTAAACCCAAAGTTAGCAGAAGGAAGGGAATAATAAAGATCAGAACAGAAATAAATCAAGTAGAGAATAGAAAAATCATAGAAGAAAATCAATAAAACTAAGAGATAGTTTCTTGAACAAATACAGAAAATCAACAAATCCTTAGCCAAGAAAACATAAAATCAGGAACAAAAGTGGGGACATTACAACAGATGCTTCGGATATAAAAAAGATTATAACATAATTATTAATAATTACATGCCAAAAAATTTGGTAATCTAGATGAAATGGATAAATTCTTGGAAAAATACAATTTACCAAGTTTTAATCAGAAAGAAATAGTAGACCTTAACAGAACAATAACAAACAAAGAGATTGAAGTAGTAATTAAAACCACTAAATAAAGAAAAGCCCAAAGCCAGATTGCTTTATAGCTGAATTCTGCCAAGTTTTCAAATAAGAATTAATATCAGTACTTCTTAAATTCTTCCCAAAAACAGAGCTGATGGGAATACATTCTAACACATTTTGTAAGTCCAGCAATATGTCGATACCTAGGCCAGACAAAGACAACACAAGGAAAGAAAACTATAGACCAATATCTTTGATGAACATTGGTGCAAAAATTGGTAATAAAATATTAGCTAATCAAATTCAATAACATATCAAAAAGATTATACATCATGAACAAGTATTACAAAGGGAAAAGTAAAATTATGACTATTTTAAGATGGCATGATCTTATATGTATAAACTCCCAAAGATTCCACCAAAAAACCCTGTTAGATCTAATAAATGAATTCAGTAAAGTTGTAGGATATAAAAACAACACACAAGAATCTGTGGCATTCTATACACAAATAATGATCCAGCTGAAAACTAAATTAAGAAATCCCATTTATAATAGCATTCCAAAATTAAAATACTTACGAATAAATTTAGCCAAGGAGGCAAAACACATGTACACTGAAAACTATAAAACATTGATGACAGACATTAAAAAGGACAAAAATAAATGGAAAGATATTCCATGCTCATGGAATAGAAGAATTAATATTGTTAAAATTTCCATATTAC
Organism: Indri indri; assembly: GCA_004363605.1. Lineage (NCBI taxonomy): Eukaryota > Metazoa > Chordata > Mammalia > Primates > Indriidae > Indri > Indri indri. Next base: position 16,518 of record RJWJ010021807.1, on the reverse strand, counting down.
CTAAAACAAATATATATTCAATGTAATCCTTATCAAAATCCCAATGGCATTGTTTACGGAAATAGATAAAACAATCCTAAAATTTGTGTGGACTCACAAAAGACCCCAAAGATCAAAAGAAATTGTAAGAGGAAAAAAACAGAGGCAACACACTTTCTGATTTAAAATTATATTACAAAGCTATAGTAATCAAGTAGTATATACTGGCATAAAAATAGACACATAGACCAATGGACCAATTTTTGACAAAAGCATCAAAAAGGCACAGTGGAGAATGAATAGTCTCTTCAGTAAATGGTGCTAGAGAAACCAGATTTGTACAGTCTAAAGAAGGAAATTGGACCCTTACGTTATGCCACACACAAAAATCAACTCAAAATGGATAAAAGACCTAAACATAAGACCTGAAACGATAAAATTTTCAGAGGAAAAAATAGGAGAAAAACTCCTCGACATTGGCTTTGGCAATGGGTATCACACCAAAAGCTCAGGCTACAACAGCAAAATTAATTAAATGGGGCCACATCAAATGAAAAAGCTTCTACAAGGCGAAGGAAACAATCTACAAAATGAAAAGGCAACATTCAGACAGGGAAAAAAAATTTGCAAATCGTATATTAAATATGAAGTTAATAGCCAAGATTTGTAAAGAACTCATACAACTCAAGAGCAAGAAAATATATAACCTGATTAAAGATGGACAAAGGACTTGAACAGACATTTCTCCAAGGATGACATAAAAATCACCAACGGATACATGAAAATGTGCTCAATATCACTAATAATCAGGATAATACATGTCAAAACCACTATCAGATAGCATCTCATACTTCTTAGGGTAGCTATTATCAAAAAGACAAGACATAACAAGTATTGGCAAGGTTGTGGAGGAAAAGGGAATCCTTGTATACTATTGGTAGAAATGTAGATTGATCTACTACTATCAGACCCAGTGCTCCCATTTCTGGATATATACCAAAAGTTAATAAAACCGCCATTTTGTAAAGATATTTGCACTCACATGTTCATTGCAGCATTATTCACCATGGCCAAACTATGGAAACAATCTGTGTCCATCAATGGACAAATGGATAAAGAAACTGTGGTATACATTGCATATTCAATGGAATATTATTTAGCAATTAAAAAGGAGAAGATCTTGCCTTTTGCCATAATATGGATGGATCTGGAAGACATTATGCTAAGTGAAATAAGCCAAGCATAGAAAGAAAAATATTGTACGATCTCACTTATATGTTCAATCTAAATATTTTTTTAAAAATTAAATATATAGAGACAATAAAACAGTGGTTATTTGGGTTACAGTGGAGGGGAGAAAATGGGTGATGAAGGTCAAAGCATACAAAGTAGCAAACAGGTAGGATGAACAAGTTGGAAGATCTAATGTATAACATGAAGACTATGGTGAATAATAGTGTATTGTATTCAGGATTTTTCAGTTAAATTCATAGATTCAAGCTGCTCTTTCCATAGGAGGGAAAATGGATTAATTTGTGAGATGATGGATATGTTAATTTGTTCCACTATAGTAACCCTACGGGTGTGTGTGTGTGTGTGTGTGTGAGATCTGTCCAGAAAGTACCCAGTCATTGTTAATATAATGAGAACAGTTACATGGCTGGATACTTTCTGGACAGACCTCACACACACATACACACACACACACACAAACACACACATATGTGCATCTATATGTCTTATAATATCATGTTGCATACCTCAAATATACACAATAAATTTTATTTTAAGAAATAAAAATAAAATAAAATACATAAAGAATACCTGCAAATCAATTTATGTAAAGACAGCCAGATAGAAATATGGGTAAAATAATTTCATAGAAATTTCACAGATAAGACTAATCAAATGGCAAAAATAATATATGGTAAGTTGCTTAATCCTAATCCTCCTTAGCAATCAGAAAAAATGCAAATTAATATTTGCATTATATAATTATACATACTATTATATGCCAACACAATTGGCAAAGTTTATAACACTTAACAATATCAAGTATTGGAAATAATGTGGAGTAATTAGAACTTTCATATATTCTAATAGTTCTAAAGTTAATTCTATTACGACTCTGTAAAACAGCATTATCAATCAGTTTTAAGGAATACATTTAATGATCCTACATTTCTACTGCTAGAGCTATGCACTGGATAAAATTTCTCATATGTGCATCAGAATGAATATACAAGAGTGTCCATAACGGCATTGTTTATAAAAGGTCAAAGTTGGATTGATATTGTCAATTGAATGAATGATTAAATCTACCATGACATATTCTTACAATTGGATAGATATGACATGCAATGTGCTTTAAACAAAATATGTTTAATTCCGTACCTTTTGTATAAACTTATGAAGATATGTAGAATAGACGTGAGAGACTGCCAAGTGTAACATACATGAATATAAAACACATTTCTGTTCATATTTTTAAAACCTTTATTGTTAAAATAAAATCTACTCATATTACCTTAAAAAAATCTTAAAATGGTTCTTAGAGTCTCATAGATTTCCTACTAAAATTCAACGATATTATTTCTAAATGTTCATTTAACTATTCCCATTATTCTCTTACTGATCATGTGAAACACCAAGTCAAAAAAGACAGGTAAATGATTCTTGCTGCAGCAAATGGGACTTTATGACATCACACTTTGGAGATCCAACAAATCTGTAACTTTATCTAGTTTGACAGTTATGAAGGACATTTCAAAAACTGATTGTATCTACTATGATTTTAAGAGGGTTAACCTAAAACTAGGGAAAAAAATCGTCTTAAAACTTCTTCCTAGGGAAGGTACTCTAAAAGAATTTTATTCTTAATGCACAAATACTGTTATCCTTTTAGATTCAATAGAGATTATTATGAAATATGCCATTGTCTACCACTTCTGAGATGAAATATTTCATGTTACACATGTATGTTCATTTTTCACTGTATTATATGAAGTAAACATTGTAATTTCTTCTGTTTTGATACCTTTATGTTTCTATTCTGCTGTATAAAATTAAACACTGCTGAGTTTCATAGTTTTCAGTAATAAGGAATAAAGTTAGGGTATAGGATTTCAATGAGAGTTCGGTTTTACTGATATTTCTAGGTTAAGTGAACTGACTCTTCTTTATATAAAAAGTATATTCACTTCAGCCACATGTTCCTTTATTTTGCTAACTCTGAATTTCTGTGTCATAACCCAACTCTCAAAAACTCAGCTTACATAATAAGAAGAATATTTTGGAACCTGAAAATAAATGTTTTACTATTGGTATCTCTGTTTTTAGTACTAGAAGAAATGATCTTTAGCAAACAGAATTAAGGTGCTTGTGACTTCAGTGTGCAGTGGGAAAGAAATATCACTTTTCAGGATAGACGAGTATCATATTTACAACTGGACTAAAATCTTAAATAATTGTGCTTTTTTAAAAAATTGTTTTCTGATATTATAGATCCATGGAATATTAGTTAACTTTTGGGAATACGGGAATATCCTCTTTTGTGAATTTCCCTTATACATGTCTCAGTGTATCAATACATCTTAGAAATGTGGGTGATAACTTTAATTTTTCTAAACCGAGTTTCCTAAATTATGGTATAGACTTCATGACTGTCAGACTTCTGCAACCATGAAGCAAAACAGAATGTAGCCTTATGGATAAAGCCACAGATGGGTTTTAGAATTACATCATTTAAATTGAATAAAAATAATCTTCTTTATACATGCACAGTATAAATAACTGGATCTTGCTCTCAATTTTTTTTTTTTTTTGCCTAAACATTTCTTTTTCTAAATATTTAAAATATCAAGTCATTTGAAATAATTGTATTTTTGTCACTTCAAAAAAAATTTGGAGGAGTTTTAAAGCATTGAGATAGAAGCCTTCTAAGATGTGTAAAATAGTTGTTTTACATATTTGCATATATTTTACATATAGGTTTTACATATGTTAATAAACATTTTATTCTAGAATAGTGTTAGATTTACAGAAGAGTTGCAAAATTGTAAAGAGTCTCCATATACCCCACACCCAGTTGTCCCTATTTTCAACGTCTTATATTGGTGTGGTTTATTTGTCCCAATTAATGGTCTAATATATTGTTACTAAATAAAAAATATGCCTTATGCAGATTTCATTGTTTGTTTCATAATGTTCTTTTTCAGTTGAAGGATCTCATCCTAGATACCATATTATGTTTATTCGTCATGTCTCCTTAAGTGTCTGTTGGGTCTTGTAGTTTCTGAGATTTTCTTTGTTTTTGACAACAGTTTTGGGAAGCACTGGGCAGGTATTTTGTAGAATGTCAATGAATTTGGATTTGTCAGATATTTTTCTTATGACTAGAATGGGGTTATGGGTTTTAGGGAGGAAGACCACAGAGATAATATTCCATTCTCATTACTTCATATTGGTAGTACATATTATCAACATGACTTATGACTGTTGATGTACACATTGATCACCTTGGTGAAATAGTGTTTGCCATTGTAAAGTTACTCTTTCTTTTCCCTGTCTCCATACTATACTCTTCGGAACAAAGTCATTCTGCTTAAGGAGTGGGGACTCATGTTCTGTCTCCTTAAGGGTTAAGTGCTTACATAAATTAATTGAAATTCTTTGGCATATGAAATTTATCTCTTCTTCCGCATTATTTTATGAAATCATTTATTTATTAATATAAATAAGTTTATATTAATTTACTCATGCTTATGTACTTATGGTTTGAGCTATACTTTGATGCTACTTTATTAATTTTTTTTGCTTAATTCCATTTTTGGACATCAGGAGCTCTTTCAGTTAACTCCTGCATGCTTTTGACATACTTCTATCACTGTGTTTCTTTTTTTTTAACTTCCTTACTTTCTGGTGCTACAAGATGCTCCAGCATCTTACATTTCTTGCCCCAGTCCCAGAATCAGCCCTTTCTCCAAGGAACCCTTGTTTCTTTTATTGGAAAATGGTTTTAAAAACAGGATGTGAATGTCAGGTTTGTTCATCATTACTGAGATGTCATTGCTTTTAGACCCTCTCAGGTGACAGAGCAAGGAAATGTATGTGTGTATACAACCCCTGTGTGTGTGCATACATATATTTCTATACCATCTGTATCTATATTAAAGTATACATTAGCTGATAATGTCATTAACCCTAATTCTTTACCACATAGATCATTCTAGCCTTCTGCCATTGCTTCTCTGTAACCTCCTATTCCAAAAGTGAGAAACCTGGTACCTACCATCTTTCATCCAATAACATAATTGTTCAATTCCAGTGTAATATTTTAAAAATTTTAAACTATACCCATGTTGGAAACAACATTATTAACTACAGTATAGTACTTACGTACAATTTATGTTTCCTTTAGTCTCCCAGACTTTACTCATCCCAAAGTTATTTAGGCCAGCATCCCTTTCTGTGAGGTGGTATCATACATCTGAAGTAGTTTTAGATTCTTTCATCACAGCTGGCATTCTCTCCTGACAACCCAAACCCCCTAAATGATTGTTTTTGTAATATTCAGACATTGTTCACTATGCTACAAAGTGCAACACATTTTGACAAATGCACACTGTCATGTGTATACTATTATAATACCATGCACAATTATTTCACTGACCAAAATTAGGGACTCCTGTACCTCACTTACTCAATATGCCCCCATCGCAAAGCTTCTGGCAACAACTTCCCTGTTACTATCTGTATAGTTTTGCCTTTTTCGTAATGTTCTATAAATGGAATTATACATTATATAGCCATTTAAGAATGGCTTCTTTCATCTACAAATATGAATTTAAAATTCATATTTGTTTTTACCTGACTTACTAGATCATATTTTTCTAATGCTGAATAATAGTCCACTGTACAGGTTTGCTGGTTTGTTTATCCTCTCACCTATTGAAGGGTATCTTTGTTGTTTCCATCTTTAGCAATTATAAATAAAACTTCTATGTAAGTATTCATATGCAGGTTTGTGTGGATGTTTTCAAAAAGGTTGAAAGTGAAATTGCTGGGTCATATGATTAACTTTCTTACAAAATGGCAGTACCATTTTGTGTTTTTCCAGTAATGAACGAGGCTTCCTCTTACTCTGAGTCCTCACCAGCAATTGGCCTTCTTTGTTTTTTGGATTATTTTTTAATTCTAATAGATGTAATGGCCTCTCACTGTTGTTTTAATGAGTACTTTTATAATGAAAGATGACATTGAGCATACTTTTGTGAGATTATATTTGTTAAAAATACATAATTAATGAGTTATCCCTTTAAATTTTTTGCACAATTTAAATTGGGTTGTTCATTTTCTTATTGTAAGTTTTAAATGTTCTTCGTATATTGGATTCAAATCCTTTACTAGATATATTTGTTTCCAATATTATCTTAACAACGTATTTTCTAGGGGACAGTCTGTTGGCTTTTAATAAAGTCAAATTTATCTACTTTTTCTTTCATGGATCATGCATTTGTTGTTGAATCTAAAAATTCATCACCAAATACAAGGTCACACAGAGTTCCTCCTATGTTTGTTTCTACAGGTTTTGCTGTTTTTAGTTTTACATTTAGGTCTATGATTTATTTTGAGTTAATTAATTTCTGAAGTGTATGGACTATGTCTACTGTCAATGTTTTGGCATATGGGTGCCCAATTTTTCCAGCACCATTTGTTGAAAAATATATATATGCCCTTTCTCCATTGAATTGTTTTTGATTTTTGTCAAAAATGACTTTGGAACATTTATGTGAATCTATTCCTGTGCTCTCCTTTATGTTTCCTTGATATAGAAATATAGTATTTCACCAATAGCATGCTATCTACATTACCACAGATTTACAGTAAATCTGGACATCAGTTAATGTCAGTCCTCCATCTTTGTTCTTCTGAATTATTATTGTGTGGTGCTATTCATATTTGCCTATCCTTCAAAATTTTTAAGTCACTTTTTCAATATCTAGTAATACCTTCCTGGAATTTTGATTGGAATTCTGTTGTGTGTGTGTGTGTGTGTGTGTGTGTGTGTGTGTATCATTGTGTGTGTGTATACGCACACACACATATATATACATACATATATATGGTGTTTGAAAGAATTGACATCTTAGAAAATTGTACCTTTTAATCTATGAACATGAAATAGCTCTTCATTTATTTGGATCTTTTATTTCTTGCATCAGTGTTTTGTAGTGTCTGTTTACAGAGCTTGTAAGTATTTTGTTTTATTTAATCTTAAGTGTTTGTTTTATTATAAATAAAATTTTGTTAAATTCCATTTTTCCATTTGTTCATTTCTGTTATATAGAAAAGCAATTGACTTGTATAGAATGATCTTGTATCTTGCCACCTTGCTATACTTGTTTATTTGTTCTGGATGTTTTTGGTAGATTCCTTGAGGTTTTTACATAGAGAATTATGTCATCCCTGAATAAAGACATTTCAATTGTCTTTTCAAAATTTTCCTGTTGCACTAGCTAGAACTCCTACTACAATGCTAATGTTGACTTTTCTTGATAATTTCTTTATTTTTTTACTTCATTTTATATTTCGCATTACTTCCTTCCTCTGCTTACTTGATGTTTAATTTACTTTTCTCCTTTTTAGTTTCTTAACATGAAGGCTTAGATCATGAATTTTAAATTGATTTTTCTTTTCGAACGTAAGCATTTAATGCTATATATTTCTCTCTAGGTACTACTTTAGCTGCCGTCCACAAACTTTGGCATGCTGGGTTTTTTTTCCCCCTTTTCATTCAGTTCAAAATGTTTTCTAATGTCTCTGTGATTTTAATCTTTAATGCATTAGTTATTTTATAACACTTTTTTAATTTCCAAATATTTGATGATTATTCAGAATATTTTTTAAAATTTAATTCTGCTTTTTTTATGGTCAGAGAACATACTTTGATGATTAGAATCTTTTAAAATTTATTAAGACTTGTCTTATGCCTAGTATATTGTATTTTGGTAAATGATTAATGTACACTCAAAAAGAACATATTTTGTTAGAACAGCAGTGTGGGTAGTGGTGAAATTTCTGGAAGTGAATGTTTGGGTTTGTGTCTCTGCCACTCTGTACTCCGTGATCATGAAATATTGCATAACCTCATGGTGACTAAGTTCTCTTATGCATGCAGTAGGATTAAGATGAGGATAACTATCTCAGAGTGTGACTATAAAGATTAAATTTGTTAATGCATATAAGCACCTGGGTCTTATTTTACCAAAAGTAAGTACTCCAGGTGCATTAGCAGCCATTGTTTTTATTACAATTATCATGATCCTTGCCTTTGTCGTCATCACCTGCAGCTGTAGCAGTTGCATCAAATAAACTTGAAAAACAGACTGAGAAGCAGTAGTGCAAAATGTGATAGAAAATCCAAAGAATATAATGCCGTGAAGAAAGGAAAGAGTGATTAGAGAAGACAACAGGAGAGCATTACAAAGGTCATCTTCTTTCTCTGTGCTTTCTTGATAGCCATGCTCATTCACACAGAGCTTCATGTATTATGTATACATTTACTTGTGATTCCCAAATTCATAATTTTAAGCCAGATCTTTCTGAACTCCAGCTGTCTTCAGCCACTGCATATTCAACAGCATTACTTAGATTTCTCAAGAGCTTCCCAGGCTTGACATGCCTGGATCTAAATTCATAAACTTTGCCCCAAATATTGTTATCTTCCAGAGTTTCTTATAGTACTGAGCTATTCATTTTCTCCCACAGGTCAATATCTAGCACTTTATATTCCTCAGGAAGTCCCATCCATTTTTCCTTCCAAATATTATTAAATGTGCACATTCCACTCTTTTCTTAACATCATAATTTTGGAACAAGTGATCGTTTCTCATCTGGGCAATAATGGCCTCCTAATTATCTGTTATCCACTCTCAAGGCCTTTCATTACATAACTTCATTTTAGCCAAAATGGCCATTGCAAAATACAAACCTGATCATCTTACCCCAACATACTCCTCTCCATTACTTAAAAATTGTGTGGCTGTCAAATTCTTTGAAAGATCTTGGCCGGTTCCTCCACCATATTTGTTATCATACATCTTTTTCTTCACAACCCATTCGTAGAGGTCTAGCTCTTACTCAAATACTTTGTACTCCTTCCCACCAAAGCATCTTTGCACATGGTTTCTAAGCCTAGACTCTGCTTTTCTTCAAGTTAGTAAATTCTAGTCATCAAACAGACTTCAGTTCAAATAGTACTTCCTCGGGGAGCATGACCTGAAACCTGTGACCAGATCATATTTTTCTGTTTATGCTCCCACTGCTTCTATCACACAGGTGCATTTATGTCTGTGGTTTTTTGATTAATGCTTATCTCACCATTGTGCTTTAAATCCAAGTGAACAGGGACAGTGTTCTTTATCGTTCACTACCATATCACCAGTACCCTCAACTGCCTGCATAACATCATATTTTGAGTAGCTAAAAGGAAAATAAATAAAGTGCCATTTTAAAATGACATGACTTAGACAAATCAAACATAATGTTTCTGACTTGATTAATACACATTGTATGCCTGTATCAAAACATCAAATGTACCCTATAAATATATACAACTATTATGTACTTATAATAATTAAAAATTAAAAATAAAAATATATAATACAAGGGCAAAATTAGCAAAAAAATAACATTGCAAGAATATTAATAAGTGAGGATTTGTCATATAATTTTATCTTTGGAATGATATATTTTTTAGTATAAATACAAATTATTATTCTTCTGCTTAACCAAAATAGGGAGCCATTGGATTATAGTGAAAAGATCTCTACACCAGAAAAATTAGGAAATTGAGTACTGATCCTGATTCTTACCAAAGGAATCACATGTATAGTTGCTCAAAACTCTTACAAACTAAAAAAGAGGTTATTCTGGAATATAATTTCTATCTCAAGACCAGTTTCCCATTAACCTGTAACAAATTACTTCAAATATAAATATATTTATATTTAATATAATTAAATATATTTTCAATTAAATATATTTTTCAATTAAATATATTTTCTTAGTTTCAATTCCACTAGAAGTCAACCTAGACACGATAATTTGATACTAAGAAGATTAACTGGCAGATAAAACCAGGGAATGCTTGGAGGAAAATGAGGATATAAGACTGGGGAAATAGTGGAGTCAGCAAAAACTATGTACTGCAGAATTATGCCTCCCATAGATTGAGGGACCTGGGATATTGTGCACCAGTTTCCTTTAGCCTTTGTCTGAGGGTTACTCCTGTCCTGGACATTAATTCCCAGCACTTTTGCCCTTCCCAGCATGTGGACACAATGGGATCTAATGACTAGGAAACTCAGCTATCTGGAAGACAGCTGTACTGTACAACCCTGGTAAAGCTCAAAGGGATATGGGTTAGTTACCAAACTTGTCTGCTACAGCTTACTCCTTGTTCTGAGCAGACCCACTCATGGCCTGTAAGAACATATTCTTATCACTCCCATACCACTAATTCAAAATGTAGCTTATCCTTGGTCAGCATTTCTATTCTCCTAAATCGATTTCACATTAAAGTAACTCAAATCTTAATTTCCAAAGGGGCTGACCCTTTGTTATCATGCTCTTTTCAATCCATTGTTGCCACAATCACCCATTATAATTATAACTAGGCTCGGAAAAGGGAAACCAAAGTGAATGCTCTGATTTCTACATGTAGTCTTACTTGTCCTCATTATATAACAGCAACCCTATCTTTTACAATAAAGGCAATTTTCCCTACCAGGATAGTATTACTTTCTTCGCCTCCTAATCGGCGAAACAGTGTCTGTATCCCTTCATAAATGCATATGTATAGACTCATATAAGATCTCTATAAGGGCCCAGTTGCATGCCAGAAGTTGTTACTTGCATGATAAATAGTTCTCTGTTGCAGAGAACATGGATTTGGACCAGCAACCTAGGAACATTACATTCTCAGACTTTTCCTTGGTACTTGCCAGAAATGATGCTTGGTGCTCTCATTTTACCACAGATACTATTTGTGCTAAAACCTGAATCTACGTAGAGTTCTCTCTTGCTCTGTACTCTACTTTATGCTAGCTGCCTTCTGAGTCACTAAGTGTGTTATTGATGTCTTCAAAATCCTCAGAGACCCACCGAGCACTGTGCATCCTTCTTAGAAACAGGAGTTACAGAGGCAGTAATTTGTTCTTTACCTTGGATAAGTATGCTAGATCATTTTGCATCTAAAATATTCACTGATAGAGTGGTCCCTGTATCTTTTCAGGGTTTATTTTGTACCCTGTGGTGCTCATGTCTCTTGATTGCTTGAGTTCTTTCCATTTCCTGCTTTCCACACGTAATTAAAATGATGCCATCAATATAAGAGAACGATTTGAGGTTTGATGCAGAGGATCAGGTTTTCTTTGGACTGTATTGTGACAAAGAGGAAGAACATAATTGTAGCAATGATGCAAAATAATAAATGTATGTTGCTGTACATTCCAAAGAAATACAAAGTGTTCTGCTCTTCTTACTCCATACTGATGAACACATTCAACAGATCAATAGCTGCCTATAAGTGCCAGAAGTTCTGTTGATTTGTTCTAGTACCAAATCCATAGCCAGCATATCAACTGTGGTTGGGGCTAACAGTTATGTTAAAACCAAGACTTCTGTCATTTGCTAAACCAGAGGACATATTGCTGAATTAAATAGTGATGTGATGAGACCACCGCACCTAATTTCTTTAAGTCTTTGAGAATAACGTTAATTGCTGCCATTCAATTTGAGATATTGTTTTGCTTCTGATTTTCTACTTGGGCCAAAGAGGTGGGTGTCACTTCAAAGGCTTCCATTCAGCCTTCTCTGAAATAAAGACTGAGCTCCTACTCCACAGGAAGCCAGTATCAGGGTTCCTTATTACAAACCCATGACTATGACTAGGGAAATGACCACTGATCAGCGCTCAGGTCCATTAGACACTCTGTGGGGCAAACTAGAGCAGGATCCATCCATCCCCTGACCTCTGTGCTCTTCCTCTCTGATGGAGGGCCATCATCCCATTGTTCTCTCTGGTAGTGCTTAGATTCCTGACTTATGTTCAATATCTTTTGGAAGATCGATGGCAAGTATCATGATTTTCCACTATGGTAACAGACATTGGCCTTCTGCTCACCTGCTGTTTATCACTGCTGATGTTTAATCAGACAATATCCTCACTGGCTGCCCACCACTCTCACCTCTGGCAACAGTGTTTTACTAGCCCTCACCACGTATCCTTGCATCTTAATGCCCCTACTGGCCGTTCCAAGCTTGCTACTCATTATGGCGATTGCATCTACCCCGCTGCCAATGATTAGGTAGGTGCTGGTATCTGGCCTCTGCCAATCCTGTTATCTCCATTGACTCTAGACTTTAAATTGCTATGTCTGCCTGGAATGACCTCTTTGGAACTGCTACTTTTCCTCCCCCAAAACCAATCCTAAGCACCTATCATTCTACATTTATCTTAAATTCACTGTTTTGTCATAAAGCTTTCTCAGATCACCCAACTGGAATTAATCTTCCCTCTACTTTCCTCATTTTTAGTTTGTACTAGATTATCACATCTGCTCAGCGTTTGTATTAGAGATATTAATTGTTGTGTTTTTCACCATAATATAGAATGCTTGAGTGCTAAAACGCTGTCCAGTTTATCACTGTATCTCCTAAAGCACTTCTCCTAACGTATATCCCCTTTTTGGAATAGATGATGCCATATGAATAAAATTAATGCAAAATTCAAGAAAATATGAAATATATAGTAAAAAAAAGTTCTGGGTGTTTATATTTTTCAATACTTAATATTTAGTTAGTTTAAAAGTACTAAAAATTGAAAAATAAGAACTATTTAGAGTTTTGATTCTCTATTATCTATGTAAGGAAGGTGCTAAGGCATATTCTGTAAAAGTACCTTTTATAAAGTATTATATATGAGAATCTCATCCTTAAAGAATGGCAGGTAAAAAAGTTTATTCATTTTAATGGAGCAGTTGATACATATTACACCAAAATCCCTCTGCAACTACTGTATTACATTTTCCAGTGAATGATTTAAATAAAGTAGCATTAATGAAGTACTTGTAATGATCCATTTACATATATCTTGAAATGATTAGCAAAAGGAATAGGACAGTGATGATTTACGTTAGCAAATCTGTGTTAGTTTACTTTATCTAAAGATCTCTAAGGCTTTACAAACATTAACATCTTCCTCTCATCCAGTGAGATAAGTATCATTATCCGAGTTTTCTAGTGAAGCGAGGGAGGCACAAAAAGATTAAGTGATTTCCTCAAGGTTACTGTCAGTTGTGACAAAGAAAAGGATAGAAGTTAGATTTATGAATCTCAGCTTTATGCTTCAACTATCCTTGGTCTCTGTATAGTTGTCACCCCAAACACATAAAAAAAAAAAAATAGTGAATATAGTAAACAAAGACCACATAGGTGAAAACCAAACATTTGAATATTTGACATCAAATTGATTAAATAGGTAGATGTATTAAACACAAATCTGAAAACCTAACGATATTGAGAAGGATGTGGTCCATAGCTTGTAATTAAATAAGGAAGGAAAGAATTGTGTTACTTCATCTGCAAATCAATTTTTATATAAGGGGTTTATGACTGTACTTTGAGAAAATTCTAAAAATATATATCAAGGAAAATAGCTACATTATTGGAAATTTAGTAACATGGCCTCTGACCATATGTAGATCTAAAACCCACTTTTTATTAAAAAAAAACAGAAAACCTTTATTGAGTGATTTATTTTCTTTGATTTTTGTTTTAATAATCACTCCTGTCAGATTATAAAAGTTAAAATCACTTTTCTAAGTGACCTCTACATAAACTAAGAATTCTATTCTGAAAGCAGAACAGAATTTATGTTTTTATTCTGCGATGTCTAGTGAAAGAATCATCTTTGTACGGATCGCCTGAGTACTCATAAATCTGCACCTACAATTATATATTTGTGTAGCTGATAATTGTTTCTAAGAACTAAAATTCATCCCAGGCAGCTACTACTAAGTTCTGGAAATTCTGTTTGCTTAAGCAGTATGCTTCTGAATCTTTTGAAGACAATTTGGTATTGACAGAAAATGAGTTAAGTCATTTGAAGTTTCTTCACTACGAGCCAAGCTGCCATTTTTGTAAACAGAGGATGTCCATAGGGTCCTTGATGTCTGCAGTAGGGGTTCTTCTATGTCCCCCAAATTTGTTGTCTTTCTGCTAATATACAAATACCCTTATCTGTTTACAGTTACACGTGAAAGGACAATGAGAGGGAGAAAGATCATCTGCATCATGGTCCATGGATTTTACAATCTGGAAAACCCAGTAGGCTGCTGTTTTCCTTCAATCCCTTTGAACCATATCCTTCTATGGGTAACATAACAATAAACTGCACATATTGAAGGTATATATTTTGATAAGTTTTGATGTATGTATACCCTTTGGAAACCATTACCACTGGTAAAATAATGAAACTGTCTGTCATTCCCCAATTGACCCTTTGTAAACCTTTCTTCCCACTCCTTCTTACCCTCCCTCCCATCCTCAAGAAACCACAGATATGTTTTCCATCACTATAGTCTAGTTGTCATTTTTTAGAATTTTGTACAAATGGACTCATTCAATGGGTACTCTTTTTCTTGACTTATTTTACTCAACATATTTATTTTGCTATTCATCCATGTTGTAGTGTATACAAATAGTTAATTTATTTTGTTGCATAGTAGCAGTCCATTGTACAGATACAACACCATCTTTTAATTCATTCTTCTGGTGATGGACATTTGGCTTGTTTTCAGTTTCTGACTATTACAAATAAAGCGACCATGAACATTTGTGTACAAGTATTTGTATGTATACACAATTTCATTTCTCTTAGGTAAATATCTAGGAGTTGAGACACCACATCTTGTGGTAGGTGTATGTTTGACATTTTGAGAAACTACTAAAGTGTTTTCTAAAGTGGCTGTACAATTTTACATTCCATAAACTATGTATGAAAATTCCAGTTTATCTACATCTCCACCAGTTCTAAGTATGGCAAATCTTTTTAATTTTAAAATTATAGTAAGTGTGTAATGATATCTAATTGTAGTTTTAGTTTGTACTCTTTGAATGACTAATAGTTTCCATCATATTTTCATGTGCTTTTTTCCATACATATGTATTCTTGGGTGAAATATCTGGTCATATCTTTCCTCCATTTTTAATTTTTAAAAATTAACATTCATGCTAAGCAAATCTGAGTGATATCACAACTGAAATCTGCTTGAATAGAGAAAGGGAACCAGTCTTTAAAACATGATATGTTTATGTTATAATAATCAGCTTACAATCATGAGAGCAACAGGTTGTTTGGTAATAGTTTAAACTAATGAATGACTTTATGGTTTTATTGAAACCATTGTATTAGCTAGTTAACTTAATCTTGTAGAGAAATATACTAAAATTTCTATACTGTTTGTTCCTTCAATTGCAGTAACCAGCAGCTCTCTTTTAGCAACTAACAGAAGAACAAGCATAATTTTTAGATAAACAATAGCTTATTTTTATGTAATTAATAAAGTAATTGACTAATTTTAAAAATTTTGAATCATATAATATTCACAAAGTATTGCTTTTGCTACATTAAAATGCAGAAATAATTACATATTATTGGGATGCTGACACAACTTAGAAAAACCAGGTTACCAAAATATTTATGCATCAAAAGTAGTTCAACTAACTTTTTTGTAAGGTTTATAAAATGTCATATTTGTGCCAAATGTGACAATATTTGTGTCAAAAGTTCAGTGTACTATTTTTCGATAGACATTTTGTGTGCATTTTCTATTTCAGGGATTGTATATATCACAAATGTCAAGAGTTTTATAAATGGTAGATGAATTTCTTTCTTTTAACACATTTTAAATCCAGAGTGTGTTTTTCTTATTACTTGATTTTTTCCTGCAAATTTCTACTAAATCGATAATACTTAATCATTTTATATTTATTTACAGTATACACATTCTATAATTTTAATAGAAATAGCAATATACAGATGCACAGCAATTACCATCTGTGTTTCAGACTGCTAGTGTTGTATGATTTGTACCAATCCAAAAAAAAAATAAAAAATCACAACACAGGGACAAGCAGAAATGTTTCCCATATCAGATACCTAAACACATAATATGCTGAATTTTATATACACAATACAATTTGAAGTTGTCTTAGACATATGAATAGTTACATGCAGACCAAACTTCCAAGTTTAATAAGCCAAGTATGGCTTTAAAATGGAAGAATCTGAGTATTCATGTGTTTTTCTGTGTACACATGTTTATGATGGATACAAACAGACATATGGGGAAAATATTCTTATCCACTCTGCAACTCCTTTCTTCTTTCCTTTTACTTAAGAGACCAAATGTAGTACATCTAAAATTTAAAAGTTCCAGCAAGCTTTTTTATGAATCAATAATTTATCCCATT